>SZWC01013823.1:48009-60068 GCA_023375785.1 Penium margaritaceum
TTAGAGTAGATGAGAGTTGAGGATTTCGAGTTGCAAAAAAAATTGGTATAGGTTTTCATTAATTCAAGGTTGATGGCTGGTGCTTCTCATTGTGCGATGTGTTGAGCTGGCGGACAACAGTGAAGGCAAAGGTTTTGCCGAGCTCGAGGGGTCCATCACCGGGTTAGCTGTCGGGGTCGTGAGTGCTGTCCCATTTGCCGCAAAAGTTGCCACTGCTATCTCGTTCACCTGAAAAGCATCATTGAATACGTTCTACTGATCCTCCACAGCCGGATTTTTTGCCGGTTACTACTGCTCGTCATAGGGTGCGCTCGGCTAGTTCATTATTATCGTAGCAAGGTCTACGAACTTCCAAACAATGGAGATGTGACGAATAATTTCACAATGTTTCCACCTTGTAGTGAAAGAATAGGCTATCCCTCCTATGTCGCTCGTCATTGTTACCGAGTGTTACGCCAAGTAGAACGTGGGAGGTCCACAGTGCGGAGTAAAAGATTATTAAAGGAATGGGACAATCGGATGTTTTGTATTTAGCGGTAAATTTACTTTGATGACAAGCTTCTAACATGTCAAGCGCATATATACAATGGCGATAAACACAATGAGGCATGTGTTGGGTAGGGGGCGCTTTAGCCTAGTGACGCGTGCAACGTTGTGTCGTCAGGGGTTGCTTTGAGAAACTCCGCCGAGAAGAAGAGGGGTTAAAAGACATCGGGACACACTTTTGTAAATATGATATCATCGAGAAGTGGAACAAATGGTATCGAAACATCAATACAATTCGTGGTGCTTTAGTTCACCCTTCCAGAAAGTGGTCAAACATGTGAGAACCTTCGGGAATGGAACACCGGAGGTCGGGGCAGGTGGCTAAAATGTCCTTGGCTGATTGGCGTAGAATGAAGTGAGGTTGACGCGTATACGTTTGGGACGTAAGGTCAGATTTTCCATCTGCACAGATTAGGGACTTGTATACGTCTGGGAAGTAACAACATGGTGGAACAAATTGATGGAGAAAATTGTGTTGGGTGCCGACTTTGACCTCCCTCTTGATGCAAATTGCCTCCTATTGGTATTTGTAGTTGGATGCTGCCGTACTTCCTCCTGGTTGATCGGAGAGGCCTATTCCGGATGCGCCCTTACATCGGATGCCCATGTGATGGAGGGAGAATCTAGAAACTAGTCTAAATCCCACGTTGGGGCAGTTGCGTTGCTGATGCAGCGTGTGGGCTTCCACGCTCATTGCTTAGTCAGCTGTCCTCTCATTCTGTTGCTCTAGAGTCTAAGTCTGAGTGCTCTAGGTTTGTTACTCAAAGATGTGCGCGCCAGTGTTAACGCCAGGAGGCAGCTGAAAACTAGAAGTGACTGATTAAGAAACAAGAATGAGCAACAATGGGAGTCCCCTCCAAATTCTAGCTCCCCCCCAACTATGTAGAGCTTGTTACTCAGTTTCTAAGCCAATCAGAAGATAGACCTATTTTCTGGAAGGCAGGTTTTCTCGGTGAGCCCTGCCAAACGACCGACAGCCCAAACCCGGGCGTCGTCCATTTTGCCTGAAAATTGGACCATACCATAGTACGCATGTTGCAAAAAATAGCAGTGAGGAGTTATGGCTGCCTAAACCCAGGCAGCATCTACGCTAGTCCTCGGTGCCAATAGTGCCAGAAAATCATGAAACTTGGACCCTAGGCATGACATAGCGTTGCGAACGCAACAGTGCAGTTAGACACGGCGCTGGACGTGTGCAGGTAGCATATGCAGCGACAGTACCTGCCGGCGGTANGCATCTACGCTAGTCCTCGGTGCCAATAGTGCCAGAAAATCATGAAACTTGGACCCTAGGCATGACATAGCGTTGCGAACGCAACAGTGCAGTTAGACACGGCGCTGGACGTGTGCAGGTAGCATATGCAGCGACAGTACCTGCCGGCGGTATGACTGCCGAGGAGGTCTGCCAATGGAGCTGAGCACGAAGGAGGGAGGAGGCTCCAGGAAACTGCGTGTAGATCTCAGTGTGTGTCGACTCCACCGGACGACACCCCATCAGCGTCGCGTCTCGTCGTCTGTCATCTGTACACCGATGTACACAAGCTGGGAGGACACAACATAGTACAAGTGAGAGATGTGAGACAAAAACCAACACTCCCACATGACTCACAGGCGCAGTGCACATGGACAGGCAGAGAGCACGGAGACCAAGCGGACAGGGAGAGAGAGAACCTCACGGATGCACATCGACTGCACTCACTGCCTTCTTGAACGAGTCACGCTTCAATGCCTTTATAAAAAAATCAGCCAACTGTCGTGCTGTCTCAACCCACACAATGTTGATGTTACCGTCATGCCACAACAAACGCACATAGTGATACTCATAATTGATGTGCTTTGTACGAGTGTGGTGCACGTTGTCATTGTTAGCAATGGACATGGCACTTTCATTGTCACAGTGCAACATGATGGACAGGATTGACCAACACAACTCGGACAACAGGCGGCGTAGCCACACGCTATCACAAGCCCCAAAACCAAGGGTCACATGCTCAGCCTCAGCAGTGCTGCGCGCAATGCAGCCTTGCTTGCCGCTATGACAGGATACAACCGTTCCGCCAACAAGGAAGATCCAGCTGATACGATTCTTACCGTCCGGATTGCCGGTCCAGTCACTGTCAGTGAATCCCGTCGCCACAACGGACGGCTGTCAACGGAATATGAAGCCTCACCGTGGGGTAGAAACAATGTAGCATAGTACTCGGATCGCGGCCTCAAAGTGGAGGTGACACGTTTCCTGAGAGAACTGTGCGACGAGGTTGATGATGAACATAATGTGTGGATGTGTCGTTGTCGCCAGGAACATCAGTGACCCTATGACGCACAGATACGTGGTCACGTCTACTGGCTCCCCCACTAAAGCTGGATCAAAGCTTTTGAGAATCGCCTGACCATCGGGCGACATGGGTGAGGATGCTCTTGGCACGAGGGGCAGGTCCTCAGCGAAGCGCCCGGACAAGGTCTGGATGTAGGCGGCCTTATAGACATGTAGGATGTCCACGTTGTGATCATGCTCAAGCTCCATGCCTAAAAAGACTCGTGCGGGCCCGAGGTCCTTCATCTCGTAGGTAGCATGTAGTAGGTCCTTGACCCGGTGGATGTTAGTTGCATCCGCTGATGCGATGAGCAGGTCGTCGACATAAACCAGGCAAGCGACGAGGGTCTGACCTCGCGAACTGATGAATAACATGGGGTCGGCAGAGCTGCGAAGGAGACTGCTGTTGAGAAGCGTACGACTAATCTCCTGGTTCTAGCAGCGCGGTGATTGTTTCAAGCCATAGAGGGCCTTCTACAGCTTCCAGACATTGCCGGAGCCATCGTCAAAGCCAGGAGGCTACACCATGTAAAACTCCTCGCCCTCTAGTGAACCATTGAGAAAGGCATTGCTCACATCTATCCGATACAGATCCCACCGTGCTGGGCAACCAGGCTGAACAACGCCCTGCTGGTGGAGAACCAACCGACCGGGACAAAGATTTGGTCATATTCAATCCTAGGGATCTGAGCAAACCCCTTGGTTGTGAGATGGGCCTTGTACTTGTCCAGGGACCCGTTTGGCTTCCACTTTCACCGGAGAATCCACTTGACGTCGATGGCCTTACAGCACGTGGGGAGGTCAACTAGCTCATAGATGTGATGTTGCCAAATGGCGGCAAGCTCGACGGCGCATGCAGCTTCCCAGTGAGCGGCCTCGCAAGACACCCGAACCTCACGTAGGGTGGCTGGATCCTCTGCTCGCTCCATGGAGCGGACAATGAGGGCGTGCATGTCTCGTGCCCCTGGTGGCATCCCCGTGAGCGTGGCCGCAATGGCATACCAATGGAGCAAGGCATATCCCAAAGCTCACCCTGGATGTAGGTCAGTGATGACTCACAGTATGGCCAAGCCAAGTGCCTTGCTGCCGGGGTCCCCACTCACCACTGTGGAAGTGGGTCCGACATGAGGTGAGGAGCCTCGTGGGATGACAGGGGGTCGTGGCACGAGAGGACATGAGGAGACGGCCTGAGTGCTCACTGTCGGCCTGGATCTGAGGCTCTCGCCCGGACCACGTGTGCATCGAGCCGATGCGGACGGGACAGCCGGCCCTGAGGGGCTGGCGGACATGGATGGGACAGCCGGCCCTGAGGGACTGGCGGACACGGACGGGGAAGCTGGCCTTGAGGAGCTGGTGGACACGCACGGGGCAGTCGGCCCTGGCAGGCTAGCGGACACGGATGGGACAGCCGGCCCTGAGGGGCTGGCGGGCACAGACGGGGCAGCCGGCCCTAAGGGGCTGGCGGACATGGATGGGACAGCCGGCCCTGTGGAGCTCGTGGATAGGGATGGGGCGGCCGGCCTTGGGGGACTGGCGGAAACGGATGGGGCAGCCGGCCCTGAGGGGCTATTGGACACAGACGAGGCAGCCGGCTCTGAGGGGTTGTCGGACACAGATAGGGCAGCCGGCCCTGAGGGGCCGGCAGACACGGACGGGGAAACCTGCTTTGAGGGGCTCTCAGACACAAATGGGGCAGCCGGTCCTGAGGAGCTTGCGGACACAGAAGGGGCAGCCGGCACAAACGGACTCGTGGGCGTAGACGATGGATTGCACGGACGCGGCAAGACGGAGGACGGACCCACCACTCCCCCATGCGACGGGAGGAACATTGACGCACCGAAGCGAACGAGGTCGCGAGGAAATGGGTCCTCAAAGAAGAGGGCATCTCGTGACTCAACGATGTAGTGTCGGTTGAAATCCAGGAACACCATGCCTTCAACTGCACGAGATGCCAAGGAAGGTGCAAGGACGGCCGCGAGGCTTGAGCTTGCCACCCTGGTGGGACAGACAGCCACACAATGGCGACGCAGCCCCGGCAGAGTGGACGTGACAGAGGCGGCGATGGAGGAGACGCTTATGCTGTGGAGATAGTGTGCTAGTGACAAACATGTGGCCAGTGTTGGACGATGAGGAGTGGACGGAGGTAGAAGCAGACAGGCGCGATACGTGCCACAAGTTGCCACGGGCAGTGGCATGCAAAACGACACGACCCGATGGACGCAACGACACAGTGCCCACACCACGCTAATGCAAAACGTCCATGCTTATGCGATCAAGGGAGGTGACAGACAGGAGGCTGAGCTCAGGGTCACGGACAAAGAGGACATCAATCACGAAGACATCACCAGCACGACCACGGAAACGAACGACGCCGACACCACAAACGGGTAAAACCGGACCAGAACCCGTCCAAACCTTGGTGACATCGGTGACGGGACCAAGGACATTGAAGGCCTCATGCGAGGCCGTCATGTGATGGGTGGCCCCGAAGTTTATGATCCAGGTCTCTGACGGATCCTAGACCGGTGTGGCCAGGTCGCTGACAGTCACATGGCAATGGACGAGCGACGCTGACGCGGTGAATGGAGGTTCAAACCGGGACTACCAGTTATCCAGCCAGGCGACATCATCAGGAAGAGGCACGGCAGAGGATGGTGTGGACGAAGAGACAGGACACGATTGTAGCACAGAATTTATCACAAAGGGTGGGGAGGTACTAGCGACTACGTAACTCGCACTTCCCTGGGGAGGAGGGCGAGGAAGGCCGAGCTAAAGTGCGATGAACTGCTCCAGCTGACTCTCGTGAGTGGAGGGTCTGACGAAGTAGACCGACTATGGTGTAATGGTGCCAGAGTCGAGGAAGGAGGAGGGAGATGTTGCTGGAGGCGCCGGTGACGGAGGAGCGGGCGCGGACTGCTGCAAAAGATACTGCGGTGGAGCTGTCGCGAACGGCGAAGGTGCAGCAAGAGCTGCGACGATCACGACAGTGGTGGCAAGGCACCGCTCGTGCTAGCAACGCATGGTGGTGATGACTCAAGCCTCGTCATTCGGGAGAGGAGTGTACCACCCGTGTCTTGACTGGCCACAGTTGTGGCAGACGAGGCTGCCGCCGCCGGATCCGCTAGACTGCTGCTGAGGATCCTTGCCCTTCTTGCCCCTGCACTTATTCTTGCCTGACGAGGTGGCGCCGAAAGACGCCACTGCTACTGGGGCGGCAACGACCATGGAGCCGACGACAGGAGAGGCGAGGGACTCTGTGTGATGGATGTGTGACTCCTAACGAGCCTCTTAGATACGGAAGAAGAGCTCATATGCCCAGGGCATGAGGGTACCCATGGCAGCCATCGTGGTGAGGACATTCTCGGAGTAACAGACAAAGATGTCAGAGGAGGGGTCGGTGGCGCCGCGCTTGATGGTTAGGAGTGCAGAGAGAGGGGGTTGGCGCGACATCTCCAAGGCGGTGCAGGATGTCCTTTACGCGTTGCCCGTAGGAGGCGACCGTCTCGGTCTTCCCAATGCGGAGGGAGTTGAACTCCTGGATCAGGCGGCTGGTCCCAGCGTTACTGGAAAGGCGATGAGGGCGCGTGAGCACATGCCGTGCCGCTGCCGAATCAGGGAGAGATCCTGTGGTGAGGTCGCCAAGGAAGGGCTCGAGGGTGAGATGTGCAACAGGAGGGGCCACAGGGACGAGGGCACACACGGCGTGACCAGCGTCATACACCTGGTCGGCCTGGGTGGAGTCGAAGGGAAGGACATAGTAGGGCCACAAGTTCTTGCAATGTGCCCAGATCCAGAAGTTGAGCTCCCAACTTCGGAACTGCTCGCCAGACTGAAGCGGCGGCGGCGGGGTTTCGAAGTCCTTTGGCCTACGGCCAGCACTCCGAGTGGGGCCTAGGAGTGAATTCATCGTCTACTGTTGGCGCTGGGTGTGTTGCTTTGCTAAGTATTGTGTGGCATAGGAGACCGCAGGGCTCACGTACCCAGGTGGAACAAAAGGTACTTGCGGACGTTGTTGCTATTGCTGCGGCAACTGTTGCTGCTGCTCTTGCAGCCGCGGCTACTGATGCTGCTGCAACTGCTGCTACGGCAGCGACGGTGGCAGCTGTAGTGCCGCTAGCTGCTTCGTTAGCATTGCGAGCTGCTGGCAGATCTGTCGTGCCAGTATGTCCTACGGCAGAGCATGTTGGGTATTGGTAATGCTGCTCTTGTGGCTGCTGCTGCTGCTACTGCTACTGTTGTTGCTGCTACTGTTGCTGTTGCTGCTGCTGTTGCGGCTGCTATTGTTGCTGCTGCTGCTGCTGTAATTGCTACTGCCAGTGCTGTTGTAGTGGCGACAGCTGTTGGTGCTGCTACCGCTGTAACTACTGCGGTTGTTGTTGGAATGGGAGTCCTCTAACAGAGGAGGACCCCTCATCGTTCTCTGCCATGGTATTTTGTCTCACCCCTTGTTCCCCTTTTTTCTTGTGCTACTGATGTCAGCAGTGATGTCAGCCTAGGATGGCTGGCGTCAGCAGCTGATGCTGTGTTATCTGTAGAGTTGCTGTTATAGTATTTTATTGATGCTGATGTCACCAGTGATGTCAGCTGAGGATGGCTGACGTCAGCAGCGGTTGTTGCTGTAGCCGCTACTATGTCAGCTGCATGGCAGCTGCTGCTGCTGCTGTGGCTGCTGTTGTTGCCGCTTCTGCTACTGCTGCTACTACTACCGCTACTTTCGCTGCTACTGCTGCTACTATTACTGGTTTGTTGCTACAACTACTGCTGCTGCTGCTACAACTGCTGCTGCTGCTACAACTGCTGCTACTGCTGTTGCGGCTGTTGTTGCACCAACAATTACTCCTATTGCTCCATTTGGTGGTGCTGATGCTGCGACTGCGGTTGCTGTTGCAGCAATAGCTGCTGCTACTGCTATTGTAGTTTCTTGCTACTACGCCTGCTGTGGCTGCTGCTGCTTGTTGCTATGGCTGCTATGGCTGCTGCAACCGCTATGGTGGTGGCTACAGTCGCTGCAAGGCCACCTGTGGGGTGGGGGATTTTTTTTGTGTTCCCCCTGTTTTTTTTTCTTCGTTTGTCACAACAAGCTCGCTCCTCGTTGTGAGCAGCAAGCTGCAAGCAACGAGCTCATTGCTTGCTGCTTGCTGGTCGCTGCTTGTTGCAAGCAGTGAGCTCGCTGCTTGCAGCTCGCTACTCGCTGCAAGCAGCGGGGTGCGAGCAGCTGCAGCTGCTACTTCTACTGGCCATTGCTGTAGCTACTTCTATTCGCTGCTACTGGCTGTTGCTCACTGTTGTTGCTGCTGCAGCGGGCGGCTGCTCTTGCTCGCTGTTGCTGCTAATACAGCCGGCTGCTGCTGCTGCTACTACTGCTATTGCAGTTGCGAGATGCTGCTGTTGCTGCTTGCTATCGCGGACTGCTGCTGCTGTGAGCTTTCACGAGCTGCTACTGCTGCCGGTTGCTACTCCTACGCACAGCTGCTGTTGGCTGCTGCTGCCACTGTTCGTTGCTGCTGCTGCTGCAGGCTACTACTACTGCTTGCTGCTGCTACCAGTCAATGCACTTGGTCGACGTCGCCACGTGCGTCGTCGCCAGCAGTGCCTGACGTGGCCTGCAGCTCACCTCCTCGTGTCACGCGTGGGGGTTAGTGCTGCCGGAAAACATCCGGCAGCATTTCCCCTCGCCCAGTGGCCGTGGGAAAAAATCTGACGCCGCCACCAGGCGAGTCAATACTGCCGGGAAAAATCCGGCAGCATTTCCTCTGCACTCACGCGTATGGGGGTCTGCCGGCGTAGTCAGGAACCTATACGCCAGTTGTCTGCTGCTGCTACTGCTACGCTCAGGCTTTGATACCAAGTTGGAATTTAATCTAAAGTGCAGGTTGGGACAGTTGCGTTGCTGATGCAGCATGTGGGCTTCCTCGCTTGTTGCCTAGTCAGCTGCCCCCTCAGTCTGCCGCTCTAGAGTCTTAAGTCTGAGTGCTCTGGGTTGCTTACTCAAAGATGTGCGCGCAAGTGTTAGCGCTCGAAAGCAGCTGAAAACTAGAAGTGACTGATTAAGAAACAAGAATGAGGAACAATAGGAGACCCCTCCAAATTCTAGCTCCCCCCTAGCTCTGTAGAGCTTGTTACTCAATTTCTAAGCCAATCAGAAAATATACCTATTTTCTGGCAAGCAGGTTCTCTCTATGAGCCTTGCCAGACGACCGACAGCCCAAACCAGGGCGTCGTCCGTTTTGCCTAAAAAGTGGACCATACCATAATACGCATGCCGCAAACGGAGTCGTGCAGTCAGAATCAGCTAGAAAAATAACAGTGAGGAGTTATGGCTGCCTAAACCCAGGCAACATCTACGCTAGTCCCCGGTGCAAACAATGCAGAAAATCATGAAACTTGGACCCTAGGCATGACATAGCGCTACGAACGCAACAGTGTAGTCAGACACGGCGCTGGACGTGTGTAGGCAGCATATGCAGCGACAGTGCCAGCCAGGGGCACGACTGCTGAGGAGGTCTGCCGATGGACTTCAGCACGAAGGAGGGAGGAGGCTCCAGCAAACTGCGTGTAGACCTCGGTGTGTGTCGGCTCCACCGGACGACACCCCATCAGCGTCGCTTCTCGCCGTCTGTCATCTGCACGCCGATGTACACAAGCCGAGAGAACACAACAGAGTAGAAGTGAGAGGTGTGAGACAACAACCAACACAATTTACATCATGAGGGCCCCCCCAAAAAAGTGTACTATTGTAAAGCAAAATGGATGGATGTTTGCATTGATTTGTCCGCCACTGGACGAATGTAACAACACAACATAATTTGACAAACCAGAAGCGCATCATACACACCACAGACCAATAAGAAGGGAGAAACGGATCTCGTACGAGAAGTGCTTTGATTTTTATCGCAGGTGTGTCGTTTGTGGGTACATTTTGTAATAACATGCAAAATGAGGGTGTGTCTACGTGAAAATTCGTTGAAACTACAGAACAAACACAAGGGTCGCCATCGATTAGCATCGTTGTCTACTTGGTCATGAGATTAGTACATGGGAGACTGGTTTCGACCAATTTCAGGTCTTCACATATCTGCGGCCTGGAAATAGGCATAGACTAGACATGAAAATCCGAAATAAACATTTTTTATGTACTAGCATTCGAAACATGCACCTTCTATAGCTGCGACCTGAACCCGTCAGTTTTCTTATATTNGCTCTACACTAATATTCACATGAGATACAACTCAGCCACTTGCTTGAAATCGCTTCTGAAAAGGTGGCATTGCGAGTTTCTGGGACCATCTCGTCATGTTATCTCAAAAACCGCCAGCTTCTGATCCAGAGGATAATAAACAAGGATGCAATGTTGCACTAAGGTGCACAGGGTTACGTAGTAACCTTCGCAAAGTTGGCTATAAGTGAAACCGAAAGATTTTTTAAGACAAAAGCAAGGAAAACAGAATTTAAATAATCCATTTCATCTGAACTATATGTCTAATGTGTTTGTTCTTTTTAATGTAGTTAATATGCTTGTATTTTTCTCAAATTCCGTTCAAATGTGACATCTAGGAAAGATTTTATGGAATCACATGTGTAAGTCAACATTTTGAAATAAATATTCGTTAAAATTTCTGTATTCACACATGGATTTGTTCCATGAACCACGTTCCACACATTTATTTTATCCATACATGTGTCCACGTCTCTGTACATATACATGCATTCATCGATGAATCTTAAAAAAATAAATGAGATTCATTTGTATTGTATCTGTTCATTCTGAGTAGTATTCTCTTTACATTCACATGATCCAACCATCGAAGGACAATGATTTGTTGTGATTACGTGTGTGAAAAAAAAACATTTGAAAGAATGTGAATACTTGATAAAAAGTTAATTTTAAATTTAAAATCATGTTTCAAAATGTTTTTCATTTCTCAATCACATTGATTCAACAATTTAATTTTGGTGTAGTCTAACTTTGATCCGGGTATGAAGGCTCAGCTGTCTTGGAGCTGTGGCAGTTAGTTCCTGGCTAGTTCCTCTCGCGTCCGGAGAGTGATGTGGTCAAGTGAGCTCGTCTCGTTGACCAGTCCGGAGCGTGTGAGCAAGTACGTCTCTAAAATTCGACCCTGTCGAATATTCTTGTGTCATTTCGTATGTCCTACTCGGAATCAAAGTATTGTTCACAGATTGCAGGTTGGCGGACGTCCCCAAAACAGGTCCACGAACCGATAACAATAGGTTACTACGTAACCCAAAAACTTAATCGGTTCGGAATCCACAAGCTGCTTTTTCTGCAGAACTTCCATGCTGTCACGGCGCCCGCTTTCAGAGAGCTGTCCTCATCCGCCGGCGAGTCGCCGGCACGGCCATTCGATCGGTACAACGACCGTCAGCTATGCACTGTCCCCGGCCTTGTACCAGTCCCTGTCTCGTTCACCCCCCCGTCTCCAGTATCCTTCCCCTGGAGGTGCGACACGCTCACTGACGGCCGAGGCGGATGTGAGGCGAGGGCCGACCATCGATTCATTGCAATCGATAGGAAGCGGAGCGACGTCCGATGAGGAACGTCATGAAAGACTGAATCATCCGACGTCGCTCCGCTTCCTATCGCTCGCATTGAACCGTCGGCCATGAAAGACGGCGGCGAAGGAGAGGAGAGAACTGCTGCTGACGGGGATAGGGAAGGCAGACTTGGGACATTCTAATCGCCCTCCCCCCCCCTCCCCCTCATGCCCGTCTTCCTCCCCCGCCCCCCTCCCTTCCCCTGCTACCTTTCCCGTGCAGGTCGGCGTTCCGACGGCGCCCTGCGCACCGCACATCGTACAATCGCGACTCGACGCGCTGCGATAAAGCCTCGAAGCGCAGGTCTGGCCGCCGTCGCCGCAACGTGCGAAGCATCGTGTTTGGGCCGCGCCGCAATATCCTATGTGCAAGGCGCAGACGGGGCCCTTCGCGATCCGAACAGCCCACTCGTCCCCGCGTCATTGGCGCACGAAGACCACATATGTCCTCGCTCATTGCTGCAGATCAATCACTCCCTCCAGCTCACCAGTTTTCAAGCACTGCTACGTTTTCCTCGTTCGCATTCATTTTCGAAGCCTCAGTACATTGTTTCATCAACAATCTATCTCGACCCTCCATCACCACCACCACCAGCCCTTCCACCCACGCAAGGACTCCATACAAAAGTTTTTTTGAGTCTTCAAAG
>SZWC01013824.1:29765-70847 GCA_023375785.1 Penium margaritaceum
CTCTCTCTCTCTCTCTCTCTCTCTCTCTCTCTCTCTCTCTCTCTCTCTCTCTCTCTCTTTCGTCCACTGTTTCCTTGGCTTCTTGCCCTCTGTCCCGATGGCTCCCTGTCCTTTTGAAATTCTTGCATCCCCTTTCCCACGTTCTCCTCTTAACTCGTAATCCATTCCCAGCGCTTCTGTTCTCTTTCTTTACCAGTCATGTCAACGAGTCCTTGATGACCATTCCTCTGCTTGCATTGCTTTGCCTCCTTCCGTCCTCGCCGACATCTCTGAATCCCTCACTATCCTCCGTGCTCTTTATCCGCACTTTGCTCACGCTCTCTCCCTACGCCTTGCCTCTTCCTCCTCCCCATCGTATCCCTTCTCCTCCTTCCCCTCTTGCTCCTTCTCCTCCTCCTCTCCTTCCTCCTTCCCATATTCCTCCTCCTCCTCCTCCCCCTCCTCCTCCTCTTCCATCTCCTCCTCTTCCTCTTCCTCTTCCTCCTATACCACCTCCTCCTCCTTCACCTCCTCCTCCTCCTCCTCCTCCCCCTCCTCCTTCACCTCTTCCTCCTCCCTCTCCTCCTCCTCCTCCTCCTCCTCATCCTCCTCCTACTCCTCTTGCTCCTCCTCCTGCTCCTCCTCCTCCTCCTCCTCCTCCTACTTTTCCTCGTCCTCCTCATCCTCCTCTTCCTCCTCCTCTGTGTCCTCCTTGTCCTCTTCTGCCTCCCTTTCCGGTCCTTGCTGTGTCTTCTTTGCCACGTGCCATGTGCCTACGCCCATGGCAAGTGGCCTGGATTACCTCTCTCCTTGTCTGACACTCTCAGTGTCCTGCAGGGCTTCACTCGCCTTTTGGCGATGCAACTCCCGCTTTGCTGCACCTTGTGTGGGCTCTGTCACCTTGCTTTCCTTGTGCCATCGGTGCTCTTACCCGCGCCACACTTGTGGTTCCGTCACCATCCCTGCGCCGACTGTCAACGGACATTGGCTAATCGCTGATCCTCACCCCATCGGCCGTGTCATGTGCACCGCACCAGCCAAACGTATTCCTCCCACCCATGGGGGCGCCCACAACGGCTTCTCGTGCATACCAATGCAGATGACATCGGCCACTCTCGACTGGTGCTTCCATCAGCTTGGTGAACCATCCTCCCCCTGGGCTTGGGCGTTGAATCACGTGATTTATCTTGCTTGCTTACGGTGTAGTGTTGAAATAGTAACTCCTAAGTGTGCTTACCTATGATGCTAAGCATGCATAATAGTGTTAAAGTAGTCAGTGATGCCCAAAGCTGTGACATGGGCTAGTTTGTAGCAGTAAAGGTTCCAAACGCTCTCCTTGGGATTTTCCCCAAAGTAAGGGCAGCGACTCCTCAACGGTTGTGAAAGCCGTTTGATTGCCGTTGGGTTGCTAGCGCACCAACCCAATGGCATGTGATGCTCATGTGTTCTCAGCATATGAATATTCTTGTTCTCAACAACACACACACACACACACACACACACACACACACACCCACACACACACACACACACACACACACACACACACACACACACTCATACATTAAATCTATTGACATGCAGGAAAACACAGGACCAATTCCCTTGTCTCCAATTTCACTCACATCTGCCCTGCAAAAACTTTAAAAACCACAGTTTTGGAACACATTATGCCATACCCTTCTTTACAATCATCTCTTAAGAAATTCAAAAATAGGCACCACGAGAAGAGTGATTTCCAACCCTTGCACCTCCATAAACCTGCACCAACGCTCCTCTTTGGACCATAAAACCCAATGTTATCTTCCGTTCATCTTGACTCCGGTCAGCCCTAACACACTCATAACCTATTTAAGCAACCCTTCAATAGCAAGATCAAATTAATAAACCAAACCTTTACCTCAGAATTCCTCTTAGCATAGCAACCACCGCCCACAACCATCATCGCAAAGCATCCAAAAAACAATCATTACAGAGTATATGAACCTAGCTATCCTTCATCAACCGCTCAAGAAGCTAGTTTAGGCCACAAATGCAGACCAGACGCGGAATTCCAAGACACCTTTGCCATTGCCTGCAAATTGAAAGCTGTATACTCATGTGATTTGTTCACAAATACGATCTCACAGATGGAACCTGCTCAGTTAGAAAGCATTCTGCCCCCTCCCCCTCGTGGAATCATCCTTCTCTAAAACCTGTACTGAATAAAAATCAAAAACATGGAATCCATAAAGGAAGGCACACTTTGGCAAACTAACACAAGTATATCCAACCCTTCTTCCATCCAGATGAGGAAAACATTCTAGGACATACTGAAACAATTCTTAAATGAACATACCACCACCTTCCTCAAAGGATGATTTAACTCTCCATTCATGTTACCCAGTTCCTTCTTGTCCAAAAACGACCTTAAACAGCACATCCTACAACACCAAATCATCACAGTATCCTTTCAAAAACCATAAACCATCCACCACATAATACTTCGTCCTCCTCAAGCCATGAAACTGCATCTTGGCTAGCCTCTCTTGCACACTCTTTCCTTCCCTCTTACCAGCTCACACATAGAGCATAAAAAATTGACTTTTGTTTTGCCTTGTAGGATGCCAAAACCATTGACAGAGGCCAAGGTTTGTTGAGAGTCAACACCTTCCTCCTGCAAAAGCCATTTGCAATATGCATCATCACCACCAACTGTGAATGATGATGTCCAACTCAACAGATGGGTCTGGAAACAAATTACAAATCAAATCATCCACAAAGAAAAACAGAGCAAAGCAATCATTTCCAAAAAAACAATGCAAGCAAGAATTGAAACAAAGATTGTGCACCCAACATCACTAAGTTCAACCACAGACATGCTAGGATCCGCTGCGACAAGCAAACTCACCCACCTTGAACAGTCCTATTTTCACTCTTAAAGGAGGGCATGCCGGCAATATTGCACCATTAGAAAAATGCAACAATCTTCTCCCATTACTAGACTTGTCACCTCACACTATATGAATAAGGCTATGCACCCCTACAAGCAAACCCTCTATGCCATATCCACGACAACCTATTTACTCTCTCCATAGCCAAAATCATTGATAAAACTTGACGTGCAATCAACTTTCCTACCAAAGAATAATGTCCACAACGTGAAGATATCCAGGCCAAATTTTAGAGTGCAGCACTAGAAACCGTGTCAAGGGCTTTCCTGGTCTGATTTTGTGATCTCGTTACCAACCCATATGCCCATACAAAGTTCATGCAATCAGCTACATACATTCCCCTCAGACAATTATATCCCACTATAATGAAAAAATGCAGGGCAACCTCCCTCCTCAACACAGATTACAAAATCCTTGAAAACCTATTTGCACACTGATTGAAACTTAGGTAGCCCACAAGGAAGTTATCAGGCTCGCCAAGATATTCCAGGCAGATAAATTTTTCTGTGACAAACAAGTAGCCTATTGCCAACATAAACACACAGAAGCATGTAAATTGAATTATTGCAGCTTTCCTACAAGCATAAGAACGCTCTCTTTGGCGCATGGAACTGGGAAGAAACACCCAATCTAAGCTCACCTCCTAGCACAGTCCTAGCCTAGCGGGATGAGCGGACGTAACACTCTCACACAAGAGATTTACCATTCCTTTCATGTGAAAAAACAGTTATCTTGGATGGGGACCTTCCTGTTGGGAAAGGAGCCATCTGGCTCAGTTTCAGGTCCACAGGAGCAAGTTCCAGGAAAGTACCAGATGCCTGCTCCGATCGCCAATCCGACTTCACCATTGGAAAGATCAGGTGGCAAAATGTCTACGGCCCAAGTTTGAGACCGATCCAACGGTCGGATTGGGAGATATGAATTTTCGAAGTTTCGGGGGTCATGGACCGTCGATGTCTGGGTGGGCATGGGTGATGGCTCCATGCCTTAGCCTGAGAAAAGCAAAAGGCAAGAGTTCCAGGATCAAGACCTGATGGGAGAAATATCCAAAAAGGTCCTTGGTCTTAGGATTGCCTTGTCAGAGTGTGCTGACTAGGATAAAGGTACCTCTCCTTACTTTTTGGGTGAGGTGAGATCCTTGTGTGCTAGCCTTGGACACAAGGCAATTCTCCATGGGTTTGCGGGTTATTTGACCACTCGGAGTGTGCCATGAGAGCATTCTCTAGCTCTCTAGGTCGTGTGTGAGTGGTCAGCCTGATTGCTAGGCTGATTTGCTCCCTTGTGTGAGATTATGGACTCTAGTGTGTGAGCCTTAGCCTCCATGGCTAAGTGGTGTGGCTTGTGAGAGGGCTGACTTGCCCAAGCTCTAGCTCTATATGTACTTCACCATTTTGAGTGATTGAACAACCATTCTTCAGCACAAGTGATGCCCTTCCAATCACACATGCTCGCTGCTCCAAGGCTCCCTCTCTCCTCAAGTTCCAACACTTCCTTGAAGCTCCCTGAACGTTTTCTAGCCACAAATCTTCCTTGAAGGACAATGTAGGCCTCCTTGTACAATAACTCTGGCCATCATTGGTGATGATAGTGCATGGGCCATCACTTGAATCGGATCCACTGCCACCAAAACGTGGAAATCCATGTCTCCCTCAAGCGGACTCTGAATCAAGTTCCGCAGAATGCTACGCAAGCAGGCACACATCCTCTATGCATATGATGCATCTGGTAAGTTTTGTTGAGCAACCCACTGTTGTCACTTTGTGGCACCCTACATCCATCATTCTCTGAATTTACCTCAAAACAATTCACGAAATTCCACACTATGCCTTCAGCTGCTGAAAATAATGTGCTCCCAAGGGCTTGGTCAGAACATCTGCCAGCATCATGCATGAGGGACAGAATTTGATCTGCACCACCTCTTTTTCCAAGAGATCACAGACAAAGGGGTAGCATAGGTCGATGTGCTTGGTGCGGGCTTGGAACTCTACGTCCTTCATCACGGGGATGCCGCTCATGTTGTCTCTTAAGATGGTCATTGCATTTATTTGCTGCTGCCCAAGACTTGCCACCAGTTTATGAGGCCACATTGCTTCTTTAGCTGCTTTTCTCAAAGAGATGTGCTATGCCTCAGTGGAGAACAGAGCAAAGCTTTCCTCCTTCTTGCTCCTCCAATTGCTTTCTGCTCCTCTGAGAAATATACAAAACCACTAGTTGATCTCCTTGTGTCCACATCTCCACCGATGTGCGTTGCTGTAGTTTATGAGGATGGGGCTGTTGTTACCATGGAGGGTGAGGCTAACGCTGACACTCCTATCAAGATAGTGTAGTATGATCTTGACTGCCTTCCAATGTTGCATACCTGAGTTGACCCAAAACTTGCTCCCTGCTCCCAGTGCTTGGCTGATGTCAAGGTGCGTGCCAACAGTTGCATACATGAGGCTACTGACTGCTGCTTGGTACGGTACTGCCTCCATGTGGTTGCTGTGTTCCTTTATGTGAGGAAACTATGTGATGCTAAACGTTTCTCCCACTTCTAGCGCTGTTGTCATGATTTGTGCACCTCCCACGTTGAAGCGCTTGATGATGTATCTTACGTAAGTGTTCCACGGCAACTCCAAGTTCTACTACTGCAAATCATGCTTCACGTGGAGATCGAGGTGGTAGCTCAGCTCTCCAGTTTCCTTCGTGTCAAACCTGGCTGCAAGGGACTGCTTAATGTCTTCAAGGAGAGAATTTCAGTAATGTGAAATAAGCAAGTCATCAACACAAAGCAGGATGCTGACTTGGCTTTTTTCCTATGTGGACCCATAGACCATAGGATCTGCCTCCCTGCAAACAAAAAGAAGGCTAGTGAGTCAGGCATCTATCTTTTGGTGCCATGTACGTGGTGCTTGCTTCAGGCGATATAATCCCTCTCAGAAGAATGCGATCGACGTAAACTGTGAGAGCAGAAGCGGGCAGAAGCAATAAGGAAATGCAAGAGGGTGAGTGGAATGACAAGGAAAGAGAGATGCAAGCAGTTGCGAGGAGTTAGTCGCAAAGCTTGAAGTGAGGTGAGGAACCAGAGTTGTAAGGTAGACAGAAGGGAAAGGGAGAACTTTGAGAGCGAGGCAAGTGATGGAGGACAAGTGCTGAGCGAAGGAGAACGGAGCTAAGGGTGGTGAGCTAGGAATGGTTGGCGAAGACCAAGGGAGCAAGAAGCGAGCAGACCGAGGACACGGCGGCAAAGTCGCAAAACCAAAAAGGGAACAAGATGAGCAGAACTGTTATGGTTAACTCATGGAGGGAATGAATATCCTCCGTATATACAACAGGACAGGACAAAGATAGTTGTTAACGGCTTCTTTCTGCCAGCCGTATGCGTAGTGATAGGATCGCCTTATTAGGGGCTGCTCGACTCTGGTGCAACGGTCGTGTCCAGCCGACGGTTTTACTGAAGTGGGTTTGAAAGATCAGAACCCATATGGAGATCCCGGATTGTCCATTGGGTACTGAAGAGGACCTTGTCGGAGTCATTGATTTTCCTAAAAATGCCTTCACCAGCTTGCATGCATAATCCTTCTACCCTTCAACAACTGATCCACTGGCTACTCAATGTACACATCCTTTCCAAGGTCACCATTTCCAGTTGCAGACGTCAAATCTATCTGATGCACCTTCAAGACCATGGCAGCCATAACAGATAGGATTGAAAGGAAGGAGGGAAACTTTATGATGGAGGCAAACATCTTGTTGTAATCCAAAACTTCAGTCTGTGCATACCCCTTTACAACCAGCCGTGCATTGTACCTAAGCACCTTACGATCACAGTCATGCTTGCACAAGAAAATCCACCTGAATCTGGTTTCCTGGCTGATACATGGAGCTTTTTCAAAATTACATGTCTTGTTCTTCAAGACTGTTGTGTACTCCTTGTCTGCTATTACACGCAAGTTTACTACATCAACACTGCACATGGCTTTGCTGAACATCATTGGATGGTCGGGGATGGTGAGGAAAAGGAGCAAAAGGCAAGATGAATTTGGTGAAATGAAAAGGCTACACAAGTAGAGCTACTCCTCCATCAGCCTATGTTTGCTTGCAAGGTGCTCGAATCACCACTGTGGCTCCACACGACCATCTTCACCATGGTTAAGGCGTATAGACCTCTGTTGCAGCTGTTCCTACTTGATCGACAACTCTTCCTTGTTTGCATTGGTTGCTTTGCCTATTAAGTTTCCTCTTATGCCTTTTCACAACTACCTACCACTTTCTCCTCATCAGCATTATACTCTTTGGCTCCAAACAACTCAAGAGATCCCAATGCAACTGTGATTTCTTCCATTGTGCTCCATGTCCAGCCCTCCACATCCTCCTTGAATACCACATCACAACTGCGGACAACATTTTGTGTGGCAAGAATGCACAACAGGTATCCCATGGTGTNCCACTGTGGCTCCACACGACCATCTTCACCATGGTTAAGGCGTATAGACCTCTGTTGCAGCTGTTCCTACTTGATCGACAACTCTTCCTTGTTTGCATTGGTTGCTTTGCCTATTAAGTTTCCTCTTATGCCTTTTCACAACTACCTACCACTTTCTCCTCATCAGCATTATACTCTTTGGCTCCAAACAACTCAAGAGATCCCAATGCAACTGTGATTTCTTCCATTGTGCTCCATGTCCAGCCCTCCACATCCTCCTTGAATACCACATCACAACTGCGGACAACATTTTGTGTGGAAAGAATGCACAACAGGTATCCCATGGTGTTGTAGCCAAGGAAGGGAGCCTTCTTACCTTGATTTCTGACTAAAGACGATAAGTGGAAGGCACATGAACAAACGCGCCAAACGCAAACAACTATAGGTGATTGAACATTGGCTTGTGTCATTTCCACACCTCCTCCATCTTCTCTAACAGCATGGCGTGCATGAGGCTGTCCTTTATCATGTTAACATTTGTGTTGACAAACTCTACCAAGAATAATGAGGAGGGCTTGGCATCATTGAGAATTTTGCGTAAATGCTTCATGAGCATGCGGTAGGCACGCTCAACTAAGCAGTTTAGCTATGGTGTTGCAGGTGGTGTCACCTCGTGTTGAATCCCACAGTTCTTAAGGAAGTCAGAAGAGAAATTTGAGTGGTACTCTACTTTGTTATCACTGAAAAGCACCTTCAGACCTGGGCATTGACGTCTAGTGCAGAAGACAACCGTGCCATTAAAGCATCAAAATTCTCATCCTTCCCAGCCTAGAAGAACAATTATGTCTTTTGTCACTTGTCATTGGTTAATGTGAGAATTCATATCTTGCCAAAAGGACTATGATAGCACAAAACCACACACAAAAAAGTGCACAAAATAGAGAAGCTCAGCTTCCGCCTTACCGTCCTAAATGAATTGAGAGCGGGCTGCTTCACCTCCATCAACAACAGGCCAACCACCAACTGCTGCATGAAGATTTTTGTGTCAAAGGTGAGATATGCAAGCCAAAGATGACACTGGTTGATGGAATGTTCTTGCACTCTTGTAGATGTTGCTAAGGTAGCTCCTTTCTTGGATGCCACAAAAAAAAGGTAGAGGCCATTGTCTTTGCTTGCCTTTGCAGGCACCTGCCACGCACGTGTTAAGATCATGTACCCACCATTCTCAAAGAAGACTTACAGACCCTTAGAGATGATAGGGGAAGCAGAGAGGTGATTTACTGTCAGCCCGGAAACATTGAACACCCCTTTCACAGAATGTTGCGAGTGTTTCCTATGGAAAGAAGCACAAAAGGAAATCTCACCATCTCCCACCACCATCAACACATTATATTCAACCATGTTTTCTCAACAAGGTTCAATAGCGATGCAGAAGACAAGTTACTCTCCGCAACAGGTTACATGCCATGTGGCGTCCAAGTCAATGATCCACAACAAGGCAATGTTGGTAGAGATGTGTAGCACCCAGATGGTGCTCACGAATCGACTCTTCATTCACCGCCCGTTGGCGAAGGCATCAGATTGTTTTTACTGTCACACCCAAGTCACACCTTAGTTCCAAGGTGTGCCTACTTCTTCTAGCATTTGCACACCCAATGCCCTAAATTCCTGTTGTTGTGGTAGTTACACTTACTCTTCCCTCCCCCTTTGCTACGTTTTGCTGATATAGCACCACCCTCGTGTCTCATTTTCGTGGCAAGGGCTACATTCAGTCCTTTTCCCTGCTTCCGACACTCCTCCTCAAATAGCAAGCTCTCCTCCACGTCATCATGTGAGAGCTTGTCGCCATGCTGGTCCAGGGAAACCAAAAAGAGGTGAAGCTAAAAGGGAGGCTAGACAGGATGGTCAGCCATAGAACAAATTCCTTGAAAGGATGCTTACCTAGTTAGGCAGAGATTTCATCATGATGAGATAATCAATCATGTAGCTGTAAAGCAAGGTGAAGGTAGATGGCGGCAAAGACACAATCTCAGTTCTTGTGGTGGAAACTGGTCTTGGCAGCAATGAGGGAGGTTTGAAGAGACTTAGCGTAACTCACATGGCTCCAAATTCCCTTCTCCATCAGAACCATCTTCATGTTGTCTCTCTCATTGAAGAAGTTCTTCCCTCTGAAAAGATTTTTACACTGGCCACCAAATAAACAGATTTTTCCAAGTGACTACAACTTTTGACCGTTATCAACCTCTCTTACACACCATTGTGCAAGAGATGCCTCAAGGATGACGCAAGGCCTTGTTATAGTGGTGATACCCATAATACAAACTTAGGCAGCCCTCAGGGTAGTGATCGAGTTCACAAAGACCCTTTAAGACAAACAAATGTTATGTGAGATACAATTTGCAGATTGCGGAGACGGAAATGTGGAAGCCTCTGAAGTTATCTTGAAAGTGAGAATGGCTGGTTTGAAACCTGGATGAGAAAGTAAATTAGTAAAGCCTCAGTACACTCAATATGACCTTTGGACCTGAAAGAAACACCTTTTCATGCTTCATCTCTAGCACACTCCTATCCTAGAAGGATGAGCGGCATTCACACTCTTACACAAGAGAAATATGATCCCTGCCATGTGAACAACCAAGAATCTTTATGGGAACCTTCCCTTTAGCTCCCTAAAGGTCCTCTTGTTGCCTTTCTTCCTTGAAGGCTGCTCCAAGCCTCCTTGGCCTGTGATTATGGCCATCATTGGTGCTGGAAGTGCAAGATTCGTCTCTTGAATCGGACCCATTGCCACCAAACCTTGTACGTACATACCTCCCTCAAACTTACTCTAAATCAATTTCCTTAAATTTGTACAGAACCAGGAAGAAATCCTCTGTGCACCTAAGCCTTTCAATTGGTTTTATGGAACAACTCGCTTTTGGTCACATTTTGGCACCTAGTATCCATCGCACATTGCCTACACCATTCACTACCCCACAGCATCAATGCACAGTGAAATGGATTTTGACATGGACAGAATACAAAACAAACTGTCCGGGAATTTGGTTCATAGCATGGGGTCGAGGAATCCAATAACAAACTCAATTTATGACCTTTCCACATTGAAAAACGTCTGCAACACCCTCCTACAACAAAGCCTCAATTGCACCATGGAGGACATGCGTACTCCAACCAAGTTGACCACATAAAAATCTTCCTGTTTTCTTATCAAAAAAATCCTTACCCCACAAGTAATGACATTGTCAGAAGAATGTCAAGGCCTCCCTATTGCCTGAATTCCTTTCATCATTGCAGTGAAACCCTTCAACCAACTACTCCATGACTTCATCTCTTTAGCAATCACCACACTAAAACCGTCCCCCTGCTTTGGTGTCCAGGTAGACAACATAACTGTTTTCAACACCTGAAATAGATCTCTCAGCCAAGGCATCTCACGCTCCACTGCAGTCACTTCCTTACAAATACAAAGTCCATTCATCCAAAACTGTACTCTTTCCTACAATATGAACCACACAACCATTTGATGATACAACATATGTAAGAACAATGGAACCATAATGCATGTTTTGTTTTTTCATTGATAAAAACCAACATGCCACCTCGTTATAAGTCTTATACCCTCTACTAAAGCTAAACACAATCGCCCATTTAGGGTAGAGCACACACCTTATCACCCAAACCCACATAGTAGCTTAAGGCACAAACCATAAACCTAGATACCTATATCAGTTTGACCTCTAGGGTCCCCCTTCATAGATTGCAACCTGGCTATTAAATCCATCAAATATGGTAGCCAAGGCATGACATGAACCCAAACACTCGTAACATCCAATAGCTCCAACGTCAGGTGTGGATTCCTCATACTTCTCACTCAAACCTTCTAATCCATTGACTCTAACCCAAAATGCCCTGCAGGCAGATATCCTAGCCACATCATTCCGTGAATTTGGGATACTCAGATGTAAATTCATCATGTCAGGACATAGAAAACCTCGCATGCCATATGCCAACTTCTGTCACACAATCATGCAACCTCCTACCTCATCCAAATAGTGAACTCATACATCCCTTGGAAGATACAAATTGGAGTACAAAACACAACGGCCACACATTTCTGCTCTCCCATCACTACGGTGCATCTAGTTGCACTATTTAGCTAAGGGGAATGCGCACTTCAAGAAGTTACCCAAAAAGTGACTCTAAAGCCTCCATATCCAGAGTTATGAACTTTGGTTTGAATACTACCCTTTGTGGTTTATAAGTGGATTGAAATCTTACGTATTCCTAAGCAAAAGCACTTGAGGAACCTACTCAAGTACTACGCAATTCATATAAAAACACGGCTGTGCTGTAGGTCCCTCGTGGTGATGGATTATGAGAACAAAAGGGTCTAAACATATTCTCTCTGTAGAACAGACCCTTAAAGAGCTGAAGATTGAAATAAACCAGGCACAAATGTAGGGAAAATGATGGAGGGGACACTAACTACTTTTAATTTCTCTTACATAGTTCCTTTATCATGAGACATAGGGCATAATGAAGCCACCTTAATCAATCTTTCACAACACAAATAATTTGAAAAGTACATCATCACAAGTTTCAATGACATGGTCTTTTGCCCATCCAGGCGATTTGGCCTTTCACTCTGGGAAAATGCCGAGGAAGAGCCAAATGTGGCTCCAACAAGAATGTTTTCTGTCATGTTGGACTTCATAAAGCCAGACACATGGAATGTGTCTGTAGAAATGCTTGAAAGGTTTGATATGGTATGAGAGTGCACCATGAAGGAACTAGTTCCATACACACATGATGTCTTCTGTTGCCTCATCTACAAAGCATGAAAGAGACCTTTCTTATTTTGAAGGAAAGGAATTCTATGAGACAAGGTGTGGACTTACCATTTATAATTGCTACTTTTTTTTAATTCATTTTGAATAAATGAGAAAAGGTGGGAACCAAGGGAGATAGAAATCTATAATGTTAAAAGATATGGATACATCAATCTTCAATGTATTATTATTCACATTTTCATGTGTAGTAGTAAGTGCATTATCTTGTCAAACACTTGGAGTTGTCTAATTTCATGATTGTTTTAAGAATTTGACCACTTTTATGACTTGGACCTAATGAGTAAGTATAGAAATGTTGAAAATAAAAAATAATGACTCCATTAACTTTGATTACAATTATTCAATCCTATCTTTCTATTGAACTGTGCATGAAAAAATGAGTTTGGTTCTCATTGAGGAACCATTAAACAGAATTATTTTCAAAGAAATAACATGTAAAAGTGACAAATATACTTCAATTTTAAGAAACAATTTGAAGATACATAAAGTGAATATGCTATTTTGGAAACTTAATTGGATGAATTTGATACTACCAAAGCTGATGTCATTTGATCAACACAGCAGATGATTTAGTTGGCAAGAACTATGCTACATTAAGATTTTAATCCCTCAGCACGTCTACTCTCTGTGTTTTGGGGGATTGGAAGAGGGAAATTTTGAAGTAGCGTAACTTGGGTCAAGCTTTTCTTTTTGCATTCCTGTGAAAAAATACGCTTAAGTCTAGATTAGTAACCTTTCATGTTTGTTTTCTTTATGATTTATGTTTCTTCACAATTGGGTATCGTATCAATGGTAATAAATCTAAAAACGTTTAG
This sequence comes from Penium margaritaceum, assembly GCA_023375785.1. Lineage (NCBI taxonomy): Eukaryota > Viridiplantae > Streptophyta > Zygnematophyceae > Desmidiales > Peniaceae > Penium > Penium margaritaceum. Next base: position 42,748 of record SZWC01013824.1, read on the forward strand.
AAAGTTCTAATAAATTATTTTAACTAAAATAATTCTTGTTTTCTGTTCAATTCTATTGATTGATTCCATTATCCAAGAGTATTCATTTTTCTCAAGGTAATTTCACTTCAATAGAGTATAGGGTTACTCCACCACATTCAAATGAGTCAGTTGTCATTGGAAAAACTTTCACATACCAATCCTCTTGTTTCTTACCAAAGCTTGGAGATAGCCATAACATTCCAGTTGAATCCCTTGAGAAATAAATTCTTCATGCTGAAACGTTTTGTTCCAAGTTTTTCTATTGATGTAGCACAACTGGCTTAAATCATAGTATCGCAATTTGTTCAAGTCTATCCAAATGATGTACTAGAGAGTTTCTTTCATTTTCATCTGCACTAATGAGATACATTGAATTGTTAAAAAGAGACAAATGAAACATTTTACACTGACTTTGAGCCTTTTTTCACTTCATCCTCTTCTAAAACACATTGTTCTCAGTGAATTCCGAACTTGGAATCGTAGTAAGGTCAATCAGAACATTATTATTAAGGTGGCAGCTTATAGCATATATATTCTTTCTTTCTCTTATCTTTCATAATAAAGATTGCTTTTTACTTGATGGAGTGAATAAAAAATGTCAAAAGTTTTGTATTTATTGTTATTCAATCACATTGCTTCAATAATCTAATTAGAAAGAGAGATTTGATAACTTTGACATTCACGGCCTTATCTGAATATTTCCTTTTCACATCTATAAAATTGATCCCTTTCAAGTTTTCTTTCATGAAGAATACTTTTAAAGCAGGATGGTTGGAGAAAAATGATGCAAGTAACACCCATCATAGTTAAAAAAAAATTACATCATCAGATCATTTTTTAATAATAAAAATCTTTTTTTCCTTACCGTTTTTGTTGTCAGACGACTGAAGTTATGCTTATTCATGAATCAAGCTCTATAAAACTGATGTCGACCACATTGCTCTCAAAGGAGTTTTCAAAGTGAGATTCATGTTCTTTGAACAATGGAAACTTGGTTTGAGTGTATTATTGGCACTTTTTCAGGTTGTATTAGTAAACATTCTTCAATACTGCCATCAGCATTTCAATCATGTTTCAGGACAAAAGCATTTGTGGTCGTTCCCTCTACATTGTTAGAAATTTTATTGCTTGGACTCATAAATACTGGCCTTGAGCAATTCTATTTTCAATGCATTTGAAGTATGATTAGCAGTGCATTTGATGCATGCATAATTGCTTCAAATTATTTCCATGACTTAAACATCATGAAAAACTGTCCAAAACTTGAATCAGAGGAATTTTGGACAGGTACATTTGTGATAAACTCAGTAACCACATTCTTTCTGTTAGAATGTTTGGTACGATTGCATTTGGAACTTGTAATAGTGGTGCATTTATACAAGTGTTTTCTCTGAAACAAGTGCGACCATCACTTTTGACTACAAGTTGTAATATCCTCGTGTGGATGTCAAACAATACAACATGTGGTTTTCTGCATGATAAACAATAATGATGTGTAAAACGATCTTGTGTAAATCATTCACTCACTTGTTTCACCTTGAACATGAATGTATACATTGGATTCATCAGCAATTTAAGATTACATTTTTAGGAAATGTTTCTTTGTAATGAGATTGTTATGCTTACTACATCGACTACATTTCACTCTCAAATCAAAACTTAATGGACACCATAAATCATTTATTTCCCTTCTTCCCTTTTTCAATTTCTAATAAAAGAAAACACTTGATGCTACTTGCGTTAGCAAGCCTAAGTAAGCCCTATTCTCTATGCTCTCCTTGCTAGGCCATTTATGTTACGTTTCGTGTTTTGTACTTTAGTTGCTTCTTGGATTGCGCTTTGTGTTGTCTGCTCGACTTGCGCACGCTTAATGTGGTTTGCCAAAATTTTATGCGAATCACGCAAGCAGGTGGAACCAACCCGGTAGATGTTAGGTGTGCTCTCTCTGTTCTTTTATTCTTTCATGTTTTATCCTTGCTTTCATTCTAACTGCCTTTGCGTTAATCTCCCCTCCTCAATGCTCTCATGAGCACCTCTCCTCACAGCCCTCGAGACATATCCCCCCTTACGGAGCTTGAAGCGAGTGTTTGCTGCGTGGCCTCCTCCTGGTGTTTCCCCTCATAGAACAAAGAGCAACACAGCTCTCCATAGTGGCTAATTGTTGAGCCAACACAGCCCTCACACCACCCACAACCACCCCTCTCCACTCTCCTCAATCATGCCTCCATGGGCCTTTCCCTCCACCCATTGTGTTCAACACAAATATGTTCTTTTGTAATGTTGCATGATGAAGGATGTTATACAATTCTCAATGTGTCAATAGTGCAACTTTTGGAAATGATTTTGTGCAAATGATTATGGCTGGATTTTGGCGTCCTTCAATTGCATATGGAGGAAATGAGACCTTCACATTGTACTCTCTTTGTTTTCAGAACATAGAGAGATTTGAGTGCCCCCATTCATGCTCTTCACACAGTTTACTTCCAGGGAGGATGGGAGAAGAACATTTATTTCCTCCCTTTTCTCTATGATACACATGGTTCTTGCAACTCAGCTGGAGAGGGAAAGACTTGCGGATTATACTTATCTTTTATTCAATCCATAGATTGACAGTTGTACTCTTATCCCCTCCAATGGTTTTGGGCTGTTGCTTTCAGCAAACATGGGTTATTTAAAATCAAGGCCCTTAGTCCTCACATCTTCGACCCTAAATCCTAATACAACAAGGAATAAAGATGATAGATGACCCCTTTACTCATTCTGGATGTGATCTCCTCCCTGATAATGGAAGGCAAGTTTAACCATGGTTATAAAACCAAATCATTCCACCCATCAATTAGATTGGATAAACAAAATCTTCATATAAACATTGTTTTATTGTGCCACATCATCTTACTTGTCACTATGACCTTAAAAAGAAAAGATTGCAAAAATTTACCTTTTCTCTCATTCAAGCAACTTAGATCTTTTTGGACTTTAAGCAAAGGATTCATCCCATTTTCTCATCTCACGTCATCGCTTGCCTCTAATAAGATGGAGAGGATGCCATTATTCCTTTACGTCTAGAAGGATAACAAGTAGTGAAAACCTTCTGATCAAACAGGTATTTTGTAAATTAATCCTTTAGACTTTTTTCATGAATAAAAGCATTATTTTGTAGGGATTTCTCAATGGATTCTTCACTACCATACAAACTCATTTTTATTCAATTTCAGCTTTGTTTCTTTTTTTAAATTGCAATTCCTGGCAATTGTTTTTCCATGTTTTATTTTTACATGGAAAAGGAGGTTAACTTATTAATTGTTGCAAATACATGCATGGGGTATATGGTATGATTTATTTAACCACCGTTTTCACACTTCAAGAGTAATTCTATGATTTTTTGCACCTTATCATGGCAATAGATTAAAACATAATCATAGTGTTTAGAGAAGGCCAAATTCACGTCGCATTGATGTCAACAAGAATACATGACAAAAAAACAGGGAATGTCATTTTAATCCGTTATGAACCAATATTTTTTCCTTCTTGATCATTTGAAGGCATTTCAAATCATTTCTTTCAATTATAATTCAAGGAATCAAAAATGCCTAAGAATACAATAATGAGCCACATTAAGAATGATAATGAATTCTACTTATCAATCATCAAATGTATTGGATTTTGGACATTTCCCCCAAACTTAATCAGGGAACTAAATGTTTGCAAATATTTTGGCACGGATTAAAAGATATTAAACAACTGAATCTTCCCGAAAAAACTGATTTATTCCAGTGTTCTGTTTTCATTTATGTTTATTAATGTTTTGAAAGTTTATTCCTATGCACATTTTGTTAAGGTAGAAAACATCTCTACATCTCTACATTTTGTTTAACAGAGTTAGACCTTTATTTTTGGATGAGATTGCATCTTTTTCCGAGCCTACCTAGACGGGAGGGTCTACCTGAGCCTCATAGGGCGTTCCATTACTTTGAAATCGGCACTTCAAAGTGAAATTTAAACGATTCAAACCAGGAATGGAAGTTCATTTCTGACGGTGACTTGTACAGTTGAGGCTAGTTGCGGTTGAAATGCAGAGTTGGGTGGAATTTCCCAATTATCGACTGCTTGGTTGGTTTGGATGGTTAAAATATTTGTTTTTTCATGTGAGAAGAGATTTTCAATGATTTTTGTTATCATTTTCTCCAAAATCTTGTCGATAGCCAATGTCAAAACTCTGTGTGCATGGGCCATGCGGACATCCAAGCATGTATCGCGATGGACCGGATTCTTTGCATCGTCAGATCCTTCCTATTGATGCTCGATAGAATGGGGAGACATCTCCATGCCACTTGGGTTACGTAGGGCATGGTCAGAGAGTGGCTATGCTCTCCACAAACATCACAACTAGATTTTCTTTCCAAATCAAGCTTGTGGTCAGACTACAAAATCGGTCGCATGTGGGAATGGGTGAGAGAAATTTCACCCTGTTCATCCTCGCACTCTAGTTGGAAATTTCTTATCCTTAAGCTCGTACACAAAGCTTAGAAATAGAGACTGTCGCAGACGTGCCTGGGTGAGCGCAATGGTTCTGAATTATGACCAGCATCATCGGTCTTTTTGGGTGGGAGAAATGTGGTGGCTATGGTGCATGCAAGTTGTGCCAGATCATGAAAGAACTGAAGGAAGTATGAAAAAATTGAGGCAATAAGTCTTTCTTGCCGGTGGTATATACGGCGAGTAATGGTAAGAATTTTGAGAAAATGAACTCGCCAAAATGACGTGACCACTAAACTCCATCGAATGTATTCAGGACGTACGTAGCAGCATCCTACCCATATGTTCATAAGTTCACCAACCCATATGCTTATCCACCCACTTAGGTCCTTGATGGGTGTGGCTCGTAAGTGGTGGAGGACTTTCATGGAAAGCTGAACGCAGAGCGGATTGCGAAGCGCAAGGAGCCAATGTTCTACATCGTCAACAATTGCTCTACTCGTCTCCGAACCCTAAAAAAGGGCTATAGGTAGCCTACGCAACTTGCAAAGACAACCAACGTTGTGTGGGTTATGAGAAAGCTCGTATTTGATTAGGCTATGTCGGAGTCATTCAATGAGACCTAGCGTGACGATTTACTTAAGTGGCGTGACCAGAACTTCTTGCAGCTTGAGTAGGACTATGACTTGTGGAACGAAGTGTTGGATGCAGGGGACTTTGCATGTAGCTTGCAAAGCATTACGGCTTAGGGAGCGACTATGCCGACATCTCGTCAACACCCTTACAACAATATCCTCACCATCGCCGACAATGGTGAGGATGCCCCGTAAGCAGTTGGCCCTCGCAAAAAATTGGTTGCCCGTCCACTTTTTTCTAGTATTTCTTTCTTCCAAAGGAAATTCGACTTAGTCTTAGTGTAGGTTAAAGATGCATCAATCTTTAATCGTAGAACAGGACCCTAGAGACAGAAGTTCGCACCTCACAAAAAAAAGTTTGCCTTCATCACACTTCTACTTGTAGTTCGCCTCCAAGTGGACATTTTTGTGTGCTATTTCATGGGTTGCTATCTTTTGTGCTACCTTTTAAATAAAATAGCCCTATTTGTAAGGTAGCACACAAAAAAAGCCACCCACGTAATAGCACACAAAAATTTTCACTTTGAGGCAAACTCCAGGTGCGAAGTGAGACAAAGACGAACTTGTTTTTTTTTCAGGTGCAAAATTCTGCCACTAGGGTCCTGTTCTGATATCGGAGATTGACACATCCTTTTACCCACACTAAGACTAAATCGACTTTTCTGTAAAAGACATAAAGTACCATCACAATGTAGACGGGTGACCAACTTTTTGTGAGGGCCAGCTGCTTACGTGGCATCAACTGCACGCATTGGCCATTTTTGTGTACTTTTATGCTTGTGGCCATTTTTGCTCTTGCCATTTTTGTGTCCTCCTTCAGGCGGTGGTTATTCTTGTGTGCTCATACAGCGAGCCCTCATTGATTTGAGCTATCTTACGGCGTGGCCATTTTTGTGAGCTCTTTCAGCTACCGGCCATTTTTGAGTGCCACTCTGAAATCATTGCTTACAGTCCATTTCTCTCCATGAGCTTTCCCTTTTTGCTGTTGTGATGACACCCGTTCGCTGTCTCGTGTGGCAATGGGCACGTGTCGAGCCTCAGGCTTTGCGCTCATGGCCTTACCGTAGCGCTGTTCTGTAACAGTTGGCACGTCGCACGCTCAAAACCCTAGCTTACGAGCCGCACACATGCAGGACCTCCGCTATCTGACAAAACGAAGAAGTGACTTCCTTTAATAGAATCTGTGCGCGGCTTGTCTCTGGAAGTCAAAGAAGTGATTTCCAGAAGCCAAATCCCGTACAGAGTCCGTACTCAAGTTCCGAAGTCACCATGACTCTGGCTCTCAATCCTCAAACCGTAGCACACGTAAACGTTGACCAATGCCCCATCAGCATGCCGTGGTTGTTCCCGCTTGAATACCTGACTTCTGACAGCTGATTGCCGAGTTAGGGAATACCCTAAAAGCTGCTCCGTTTTTGCTAACCTTTACCATACACGCTGGTGCATAAAGAAATGTCCCTTCCTCAACTTCTCTCGCCACAACGTTCAACGTTCGATTTTCACCCATCGTATCCAGGGCCGCGCTTGGAAAGTCCGGACTTAGCTCGTCGAATAAGAAATCCTAATCGCGTGACGCGGTTAAGCCGTCACGGCTGGCAGGGAACTGCCGTCTCTCTAGTGGGCGTTGTTTTGCAGGGTTTGATAGTGTTTCCTAGAATTTTCATATGTTTCGACTTCACGCCGAATTTTCAACGTTTCTTCTGCCTACTCGAGGCATGCAACTGGTTTCCAGCGGGCTGAGCGAGTTTACGGGCAAGTCTGGAAACATCCCAATAGTGCAACTGAATAAGGCAAAAACAACATTTTCGGACAGCTTGCGAATGTGGACTCCCTGTTTAGACACGAGAGTGCATGCCCTTTGGTCAATGCCTTTTCATCCGGACTCACACCTCTGGACAAGGTCGATTATCTGGTCTTTGCAGCAGGATCGACGGTCATCTTTGCTGAAGATGAAAGATGACTAGAATAAAGGAAATTTTGTACTCTATTTCCTCCACCAACTGGATAACGCAACGGTCGAGATTTCATATAGGAAAACATGGTCCCCTTTCAAGAGACACATGCCCGAGGGTGCATTCTGGCCGTTGTCTTATCCAGTATGGTCATTAAAAATCCTTCGAAAGTCTACATTTCCCTTGCCGTTTTTGGTCGAGCCACCTGGACCGTGGATCCGACCTCTCTATTCGGCTCTCGAACAGGCTGCCCGTTCGATCGCGGGCTCGGCTGTCCGAAACATGTTTTGTTCTGCTTATTCAGTTGTACTATTTGGATGCTTCCAGAAGTGTCCCACAGCCTTCAGTTTCACGGCCGACTCGAATCATGCACGCAACGTGAGTTACCCCTGATGCGTCCAAGGCAAACGTCGTCCGTCGTCCGTTCGACGGACCAAGATCTGCAGCTGCGGCCTTGTCCCCTGAGCGACTGGGGTTTCCAAGGCCGTTGGGGGGGGGGGATTTGACGCGTTAAAAAGGCAAGGAGCGTAACTCGGGTAAGCCTGTCGAGGAGGATGCGAAGTCACTTCCGCGTGGATCGAAATCTTACTCAATGGCCCAGGATTCCGCGAAAGCTGTTCACGATACAGGATGCACTGATAGCTAGTGCAAGAGAACCGCCAGAACGTTGTCGCTTTGCAAATAGAAAACAGTTCTATTTGTGGTTGATCTGACCAGCATCCTCGTTACTTCATTGCACAATCATTCAGCACTCAAGAAGTCTGCCTAGACATCTACAATGAGGTCGAAACAAGAGCATGAGAAACGGTCCCGCGTTTTTTCAATTGAGAGATAATGGCTCCAAGTATGAGAACGAATGAAGGTTTGTGATAGCATCCAAGCGAATTGACATGTTTTCTTTCCAAGGCATGACAACTCATGTGTCCAGCAGTTCGCCCCTAGGTCCCCAAACGAAGGTCTGCTTGTAAGAGAAAAGGATTGAAAGAGTCAGTTTCTCAAATAATCAGCAAGAATTCCAACATTTCTAAAAATGAATCCCTGGCTTTTCTTTTATGTTCCTTGGACACCCAATGACTCAAATTTCATTAGAAGCTTTTGGCATAAACTTTTAAGCGCACACCTGAAGCAACCAACAGCTTCCCTTTGAACAAATCGAGAGTTCCATGCACCCTGCACAATACCCACATAACTCCCCCTTGAATATTCACAAATGTTTTAGAAGAGGGGTTTACAGCTATTCCACAGATGTAATATTCAAGATCACTACAACAAAACTAGCCAACATCATTGCAAATGAATCCATTTTCTTCAAAATATCATCTAATTTGCTCGACCAGTTGATATGGTGTCCCGAAAGTGCGAAGTGCTAGATATTGGGATACCACTCCGTCCATCGTTTGGGGAAGTGGTTGCTATGTACAAAATCCTTTGAAAATGGGGTAAAACGTCGATCTTACATAATCAAGGAACAATTACATGTTCTAGTCAGAAATTATTCCAACAAGTTTGCCTCCACATTCAATAGAATATTTTCATCGTCACTCCAGCATCATAATAAACATGTATGAAACTATTTGATAGTTTTATGTAAAAGGGGAAAACAGATTGGAAATCATCTATTGACCTTCCAGCCACTAGATTCATTTCTTTACCCTTAACTATTCCGCGTGCATAAGTGTATGTGGTGGTTGGGTTCTACAAACAGGTCTTCTTCCTCAAAGGGTGACATCAGTCATTTGTCATGATTCAAACCCAATTCTTTACTCTAAAAATTGTCTTTTCCAAAAAAATTCTTACATATCTTACAGAGTAGAAGTACGGTTTTTCAATAGAAACATTGACATATCTGAGTGAAAGACTTTTCAAGTTTTGCTTTCCCTACTATTTATTCATCCACATACACGAGTTTGGAAGTTTTACTGTAGCAAAAACGTAATGGCTTAAGCAAATTTACAAAACATAAACGAAGGCCTTGAGAAATCTATGGTTAATCACCCTTTTAAGATGAACTTATCATTGATTGTACACGTTTAAGGACAACAAGTTGTCATTTCCAATGTCATTTTGTACACATTAGAGTGTATTCTTGTACTTAAAGAGAACACAATTTGCACAAGGTGTCAAATGCACTTTGAAATATTAAGAATATACCATAGTTAGTGTTTAACGAGTCAGTTTAAATTTTCCTTAAACAAACCTAGTAGAATGCATAGACCTTCAATGTGACTATAATGAATCAAAACGCCTACATTTGGATGCAGAACGTAATGGGTTTTAGGTTTTAAATGCTTTCCTTTCCTCGACTCTTGGTCAGTCCCATGATAAAGGCTCAACAGGTTCCCTTGTATCAAGGCAACTTAAGAGAAAGAGGGGGGTTGTAGAAAGAGAGAATTATGCTCTAGGATGATAAAAAAGCAAGTAGGAGGTGTTGAGACAGATGGATATGCTTTTTGTTTTGTGTGTGGTGATAAATCTTTTGACAATATCTTCTTATACGGTAATCGATTTTCTTCCAATTAAGTGTGTGCATTGTGTGGCTCAACATGAAATGAGCATGGAACTACCACTCAAGACGCCAACGTGGGACATTTCAGCGTATCCAAGCTAGAATTAAAAGGGAGTCAAGCCTTGTGCTTTATGGAGACTGCCATAATGGTATTTGAGCGTAGTCAGCATGCCATGATGCTACGATTTCCATGATGGAAAGAGTAATTGTAGTGGCTACATGGCTTGCATGTAATGTTTCTACTTGCACTTCATGCATAGTGGTTTTTGAGTCGTTGAAAGACATGAGGACGGTGTCAACCATGCCAAGGGAGTGTAAACATCACCCTAGAGATGATGCAAATAAGACTTCTGCAGTGGCTTGTGCACTAGCTTCGATACTTGCAAGATCCATAGACAAAACATATGTAGACAAGGCAAGAGTCTATGGGCACAAGAGTAGGGATCAAGTCAAACTGCATTTGCATCAGCGTGGATGCATTCATTTCTGAGGGCAACGATAGCTTAAAATTCTTGTGTGGAATTTGGTAGAGGTGAGGGTGGAAGAAGTGGCATCAAGTAGGGAAAGGGGGGTCACTCTGGTTCGTGGAAAATTTTTGAGGAGGCAAGGAAGTGCATGGGTTTTTGTGGGCATGGGGGGAGGGGAGAGAGAGACAGAGAGAGCAACAGAGAGAGGGAGAGAGAGAGATAGAGAGAGAGAATGAGAGATATAGAGAGAGAGATTTAGAGAGAGATAGAGAGAGAAATATTTATTTGGATTTCTAATGCTCATGATGGAAAGAAGTTTTTTACTTGGTATTATGGCATCTTTGTTTTGGTTAGGGTCTTAAGAAGAAATGATCAACGGAATTTGGGAGACTCAAAAGGCGAGGCTGGAAAAGGAGAGGTGGGGAGGGCTCAAGAGTTTGCATCAATTGAGCATCCATATCAGGCAAAGCGAGGCGAAGAAGGGAGCAAGAAAAGAGGGGAGGGGGGTGAGGAAGAAAGGGGTTGGCTCGGGGTAGGGGTTTTGCTAGGAGTGCTTGAGAATAGAGGTGGAGGTTGGGGAGGATTCACTAGGCGATCGGGGTTCTAGAGGTTGATATGGAGGGTTTGGGAGGTTGGACAGGGTTGGGCAATGTTGGATAGGCAAGGTTTGGAGGGCGGGTGAAGGAAGAACAAAGGGGTGGCAAGGTGAGTGGGGGAGAGAAGAAAGGAGGGGGTGTTAAGGGATTAGTGGAGAGCAAGGTAGGAGTAGAAGTAGAGAAAGGGTGATTATGGCAAAGGAGTAGTTGATGGGGTGTGGAATGAAGACGAGGGTGAATGTTTGCAGGGGAGGGCGCTTGGAGAGAGGAAGGGTGGAAAGAAGGGGGACAAGGTTTGGGTGGGGAGGGAATAGGGCAAGGATAGGGGATAAGAAAGAAGGTAGGGAAACAGGGTAGGCCGGAAGTGAAAAAGGGCATGAAGGTGAAGAGAGGGAGGTGGTGCATAGAGTAGTATACAACAGAATAGGTAAAGCCACAGGAGATTCCAGCAAGGAGAGGGAAAAGGGTGGTGCTATTAGCCGTTAGGCATGTTGGCACATTTTTTTGCTGGATATGCTGGCTGTTCGGCGCGCTCACCGCTCAGCACACGTTTTTGTAGGTTCCACTAACAGTGTCATGTTGTCTAAGCCATAAGGTGCTAGATGTTATCACCCTTGGGAGATCTCCTCTTTTTGAGTAGGGGCAAGTAGGGCCATTCTAATCTTAGCAATGATCCTGGCCTGATGGCAAAGGGGTGAGGAGCATTTTTTGGCCTTGGTATCGATTGTGACCTAGTGCAATAGGGGAAAACAAGACTGTTGTGGCTTCAATAGAAACTATGGTCCGAATGTGAAGGGATGAGGACAGCATTATGGTCTCACTAGCAGCCTTGACCTGAAAAAAATGGTCAAGTGAGGCTAGTGTATCCATAACAAGGACTGGAATGAGAGGGAACGAAAAGAATTGCCACATTGGCATCAACAATAGTCTTAACCTCACGGTTGAGGCCTATAGCCATAGTTTTGCACTTGCATAATGTGTTTATTGCTGTTTCCCTTGCAGTGGACGCTCTTCAAAATGGGAAAGAACGACAGAAGTTGGTAGTGGCTTTTTCTGCTGGTCACCCTCATTGGATCCATTATGGATAAGTTGAGAAAATGTTTACCAATATGCTGATACACATATCTCACAATACAAAAGCTACTAAGCGCAAGTAGGAAAAAGGCACCACCACTTTTGAAAAGTGATGTGCTCTTCCAACTTGTAACATATGGATTGTGACCATGGCTAGCCCACAATATGAATAAAACATAATGAATTCTTTCTTTGCGCATGGAATTTATATTCATTGAGTTCCATTTTCGTAGCCAACACAATCAAAGTGATTTCATTATAATGGTGAAGTGCAGGAAAGCCTTCAGTACCCATTCAAACATGAATGAGGGTTGACGCATGTTAGGAAGATAATGTAGGTCAGTGCATTGTGGCATCCAAAGATGTTATTTGAAGACAATCTCATAACAAGATGATTCATTTTTCCAAGCTGAGTGCGATGTTTGAAATGAACAACAAGTGTGCTTACAACTACGTCTGATGACCTTGGTTCCTCCTCAACCTTAGATCAAGATAGCAAGTGTGTTGCAACCACTTGATGGATTTTGGTTTACATTAGAAACCACCCCACGGGTGCTGAAGGAGGTGCATTGTACCTTTGAGTAGTCATGAACATGTGGTATTAACCGAAAATAATGTTTTCCAAATCTTGGAATATGGGTACTAATAATGTTGTGAAGAGGTACCACCTTGACACAAACCTCGAGAACACTTCATGTCTGAATGGAATACATAATTGTGTGGACATAGGCACTTTCTGCATTGATGCACAGTTAAGTGATTTTAGTGATTCTCCTTGCCATTGGAGGAAGTGTCACCATAAAAGATTACTAACACACTTCATAAAATATGTGGAAAATGTAATATCTAGGATATCTTCCAAAATAGCAGGTAGTTATAGATAATGTATCTGTTTAAAGACTCCAACCATGCCACTAGTATACATGTATGATGGGTTTCTACTATAGCAATACAGACACTCGTGAAGATTATTATACAACTTCATGTTTCATATTTTGAATTAAAAAACGTACTCTTATGCATAGTTCTTCTCTTCCATGGTTTGCATCATGAGGTATGCAGTTATCATGTCTCCTTGAGAAGAGACAAATGAGGATGATTTGAAAAATACGGGGTGAATTTAGTGTATGGAACATGTTTTTGGATAAAAAATGGCCATGAATATTTATCAAATTGAGACAAGTATAAAGGAGCTAAGTCCCGCAAAACATGTATGGGGAAGAGTAAAGTTTGACTAAAACTCACAATACATCCCTGGATTAATCCTAGGTAAAAGGAGTTTTGCAATGAAAAATTCCTCACAGTTTTCTTGTGTACTCCTAGTTTGGCTCTAGGGTCCTAATTCCATGTGGTTATGCCACACAGAAAAATAGATGTTTATGATTAATGTTTACATATACGCCCCTTGGAGGCTCCATTTAGTTTATGTCAAGATTCCTTCAACCTGAAATAAGTGATATAGCCATTTGCGCACTCTTCTTCTAAGACTATGATGAGGAGGCATACTTTATTGTGCCCATTTTATATATAACACCATAAATACACTAAACTTTACATTTTTTACTTTTTCAAAACATTTCTGAGGACATTCATCTTCTGTTCAAGTGACGAAACTTGTAGGTTCTTCCTATGCCATAAACGTTGAATGAAAAATAAATAAAATGAAAAGAATGGCGATTGTAAAGCATTTCTTTGTTAGTAGATGTATTCTTGTGAAAGTCCTTGTGTATTGATTGGTACATATTAGAATGGAATGCATATTACTTGAACATTATATCATGAAGAATGTTCCTATCAAACAAATTCTTGAGATATTTACACAAAGCCTTTCAATCTCTCTCTTGCTATGAGACATCCTCTCCCGTGCCCCCCCCCCCAAAAGCATCAGGTATATTGGAGGGTTTGAATCGGGGTGTGTATTGTAGTAAGAATATACTTTGTTTATTGTTGTATAGAAAGTTATTGTAATTTCTTACATTTTCATCAAATACAATCACAATATACACCACCAAAATTTGCTTTTACTATTTTGGAGGGTCATGTGTCATCTTTCGATATCCACCCCCAAATGTTTGAGCTTATGGTAAAGTGTTGCTGGTTAGTGTGTCTTTTTTTGCAGTGGACAAAAAGGGTTACACAAATGCATTTGAAGTCAATGGCATCAATTTCAAATGCACAAGAGCCATCATTTATACTCAACAATTGATGGCGTGGATGTAACAAAAAGTTTCTCAAATAGGGGGGAGAACAAAGTAAGAAATGGTTATCACATAGAAGAGAGCCTTTACTCCTTGCCGAATCAATAAAATGTATAAAGGTAGTGAATCAAAGCCTGTATTGTGGACACCATGTTGTTTCTTCATTTGTGCATAGTACATTAGTGTGTTTTGTAGATGTCCATCACATATATGGACTATATAAACTTGCCCAAATCTTTTTGACTACATGAAGGGAAGGGTCAGACTCAACTACCAATCCCCACCCCAAAGACTGCTTTAGTGTAATGGAAACGTTTAGCTCAATAGTGCACCAATTGTCTTTGGTGGAGAAAAACCATCCACTCGTGAATGTGAAGTTGATGGAATATCTACACATAGCCACAACTGATCGTCAAGAATGGACTATATTGATGTAAAAAACGTTTTCTAAACAAAGGGAGAATGTTCCACAAAACGCTCATCACATGGTTGGGAACCCACCCACCCCGTTGCCCATAGTGGGGTAGTGCATTGAGGCATGCATCCTGGCAACCATGTATCGTTTTCTCTAGTACATAATAAATCAGTGTATTTTTGTCCATGTCCATAAGATAAGCGGGCCATATACACTCCCCCAATTCACTGCTATTATTCAAGGGGGGTCACCGTCGGCTCTTGATCCTGCTCGAAATATAGAGTGTATTGGAAAACTGTACCTGTTCTATGTATCTTGTTTATGTGATTCTAGAAAACATATCACTAATGTGTTTGTGGATGATGGCCTGCCTACAAACGGTAACGTCGATGTTGAATGACCAACGTTTGGTGTATTGTGTGAACGTTTGTCCACGGCAGTGTTCGTCCATATGCATATTGCAACTTCAACATAAAATAATTGATGGTTCAGATGTTCTACTTGATTCTTCTGCTTATGAATCGAGATGTTGTAGAAAATGTGACCACATAGTTGTATGTCCCAGCCAAAGTCACAGAATGTTATTGTGCTGTATCAAGCAACGTGCAAAAAAATGTACATTAGTTTGTCCCCTATTCTTCTGATCCTAGGGTTTCTTGCATCAGGAAACAACGGGAAGTAGCGACTGTCTTTGGCACGAGAAGGCAAGAACAAAAAGAATCATACGCTTCAGTAGTGCCAACAATGGTAGTAGCTGCAAGTACATTAGGATCAGGGTGTTGAGTGTGAAGATGTGAATCAGTGTAGTTTTTTTAGATAGCTACATGGTAGCTTCTAGAAGGAGGGAGAGGAAGAAGAAGAAGAGGGAAGAACAACTTCCCGGTCTAGTACCCGCACCTCCACCCACACTCGCACCCACATGCACACGCACACGAGCATGTACTCGCCCACCCACACCCACCTTCTAATCCGAATCCGCACCCGCACCAGCACCTACACCCACACTTGCACCCGCACCCGCACTTGCAACCGCACCTGCACCCGCACCTTCATCTACGCCAGCGCTCGCAACCGCACCCGCACAAATACCCGCACCCTCATTGCGCACCCGCGAAGTGTGAATGAACCTTAGATCCCTTAGATACCCCGAAAGGGTGCACCTTGATTATAAAGAAGAGCCACTTGTGGTAGCCACAAGACCTGCTTTCCCTGAAGATGATGGAGATGCCATAAATCTCATACCTAGAGTAATTGACTGTATGTGTTCTTTCCCACCTATGAATTGATCATTGTCCCTCTTTGCCAGTTCTTAATGCATGATTGCACCATGTACATGCATACTTTGAGTGGCATGTTTCAAACACACGCTTTAGGGTTAATGTGAGCCTGAGGATGCATGCTTCAAATGCATAGTTTGAGAATCATGATTCAATATGCTCAATTCGAGACAAGATTTTAGATGCATTTTGAATGAAGCTCCATCCCTGGAGACGTGGCTTAAGCCTTACTTGTAAATTGCTTAGAGCGCATCTTTGACATAGAAGCATGCTTGAAGAAACATGCATGATGAACGTATGTTTTAAGATGTGTGAAACTAAGGAACCATTGCAAACCACCATGTCTAAACTCACCACCCACCATGTCACCCACTTCTTGAGGCACACTATTGGGAATCATCTAAAGCATATACCTTAGAATGTTAAACATCTCAAAAGTGAAAAGGCAACAACACGACCTAACATGTGTTCTCCTCATTTTAACCTTGCATTGAATTCCTTATGTGCCGAAGAATGTGAACGAGTGCATTACTATTCTTTTGACACGCATGTTGCTTTACCCACCTTGGAAAGTGTAGAACGTTGTTCTCCTTTCTTACCTAGTGCATCCGGAGGAATTTTTGGTTCATGCATGCGTGTTTTGTTGAAGACGAGATGAGAATAATTTCCTACATCATCCTTAAAACCCAGAATGCTATGTCGACCCAAAACATCCGGGATCAAACCATGCTATTCTATTCGTGTGAACACATGGAAGAGATGTGTTGAGCATTGAGATTTGCCCCATGGTTGCAAACAATCAAAACAAGTATTTGTACTTGTACTACCCATCAAACCACATAATTCGGCCTCCATTGACAACTGAAACATGTAGTGCAATGTGTATCGATCATCAAAATGGTAGTTTTAGCATACATTCACCGACAAAGATGAGGGGTGCATAGAGAAACTCATGACGCATTGTTGGCACTAGTATAACCGTTAGCACTGGTTATCCTTTTGGCGCTGTCGATCTGTCATGTTTCTGTCATTTCTTGGGACTTTGTACCATTAGAATTGTGTCCACAGATACGCTTCACATTTATTCAAAATGCGTTATTGTTACAAGGTTGAGTCACCATCGATTTAGTTCGTTGGACTTCAACATTTTTCATGTTGCCTTCCAACTTCCATTCCAACCCAACATATTGATGCTCCACTCCTACATGTACCAATGATCCTGAGGTGGAAAGATACAACACGACAACGACTGCCGCACTCCACAAATCTCAGCTGCCGGAACATGGTGGGAAAACGAGATCAACCATCGGAACAGGTTCCTTGTCCTATTTCTTGACTTTTCAATCATTGGTCCTTGCTACAGTCTACCATCAGCACGGGCAAGGGAACGAGCAGGGAAATGGGTAGGGAAATGGGCGGGGGAATGGGCGGTCTCCACTAACCATTGAAGTAGGTGAAGATGCATGGTCGGACCAACAATTTGTGTGATTGTGCTTGTATCGAAAGTCAAAGCAGACATAACAGCTAATTGATTTCCCAATTGATCCAGCTAATCAAAACCTAGGGCTTTGAATACAATGCTCTTGCAACTGCTCTACATCTTCTATGCACTTAGCAACCTCGTGCGCAAGCACAAGTACCAAGACCAACATTATTGGTAGCATCAACAGCAATGGAAGTGTCGACCCAATTGGTAGCAACATTAGTAGTAAGAGAAGCGGCAACATCAATGAAAGCTGCAGAAGCAGGATCAGTAGTAACATTAGCATCGGCAACACCTCAGCCCCCGTTACCAGCACATGCCCCGAAACCACTAGCAGATGTGCACGATCAGTAATGTCGTCAATAGCATTAGTTTACAGGCTAAGGCTTTCACGAATGGACAAGGGGATGAGCACCATGGGTAATGTGTCTCGTGTGATTCCACTAGAAGGCCATGCATGTTGATGGTTTGTAATGGTGGTAAATAGAAGTGAACAATCTGTAGTGTTGAGGGGGGGCAACAACACTGTCACATCTAGCTCCAAGATTGCTGCAAATGTAATGACTTCTGAGACTACCAAAGGAAATTTTCTATCTGGTTCTGATGTTGTATGCATACGCAAGCGTGTCAAGTTGTTATGGCTTATCTTTGCAATACCATTTTTTATGCCAGATTTTGGTGAGTGATGTCATGTTTTGATTTCTGATTGGGAGTTTGCCTCGGAGTTGCTAACTAGAGTATCCAATTGTTAAGTATGCATGTTTTCTTCTATATTAATTCTCCTCTCGTGCTTCTTTCATGTTCTTCCTAGGGCCTTAATTGTATTTTATTATGATCGTTCTGGCTCAAGGACTCTTGCCAAATGGGAGGTGGTTGCAACGCAATATGCATGACAAGAGTTGTCTTCTAGCGGTGAATCCTCCACCTATATCATGTGCCAATGGCACAGAAGGTGCATATGAAGTAAAGCCGTCCCTTTAAGCATCGACTGCTTTTGCCCTTTTAGCAGCCAAGGTTTTATCAATGGCATTCCCTTTTTGTCCCAAGTGTAATGTTAATTGTAGGGGACTGCTACGTCACTAAGATACCAAAATTGGCAGCAGGTGTTTGCTATTGTATCAGTGTGTGTTTGCAAGTGTATCGGCATTGCACTGTATTCAACCTTGCATTATGTGTCAGCATTTTTCTTTGGTAGTAGAGGTCAGCACACCATGATGGTTGAGAGGCTAGGGCACCTATTGAATATGTGTTCAAGCTTTTAAGAGTGTTCAATGTGGGTGGGAATATGAGGCGTGCGGCATTTCCCTCAGATTCCTAGCATGAGTTAATGAGAGAGTATGTCGGTAACCAAAAACTCGAGGCACCAACCTCGCCCGGTCTTTGTTGTAGCTTACGAACTAAACGTTTTGTTGTGTAGCTCAAGCGTGAAAACCCTGACTCTTGTGTCCCTGATGTGTTGCGCCTCTTGCCTCTGGGCAGAAGGAACAGGGTGGTGCTCTTGAAGATACTAACATAATGAAGGGTTACCAAGAGTACTAGTTACTGTTCGGTTGGACAGCCTAAGAGCTTCCTAAAGAGACCTTCGCAACTACCTCAATTTCCCCTTCTACTCTGTCTGCTCTCCATCTTGCTCTTTCTCCTGCTTGTGACCCTCTTTTAGCTCCCGTTCCCGCCTTGGTTCCTGTAGTTACTCCTTCTCTTAAACCTACGCCTGCCACGATTGCTGTCTCTGTTGAGACTGCAACAATTGTCGAAAAAACAACTGCTACACCTACTGTTGCATTTGTCCACACAACGGCAAATCTCATAACTATCGCCACTACAGATATTGGTTGAACTGCCGACAATGACACGCTTGCCGCGATTACCACAACGTTTACCACTTCTGCACCAACCGCGATTGCCTTGGCTCCTGCAACTATTGCCACTATCAATTTTGCCGCCATTGCCGCGTCTTGTGCCTCTAATGAGATTGACGCAACTGGACAGACTCTCGCTCTTTTTTCTACTTTCAATCGTGTCGAGACTTTTGAAGGATGTGGCACCGGAGATTCCAAAGAAGAAAAGGAGAATGAGGGACCTGGAGATTATATGGGTCCATGCATCACATAGAGGCAAAAGCCATGTCTTGCGTAACAGGATGTAAGTGATGGAAACTGGGGTAGCCCTCAGGGAGGCGATCAGGCTCACCAAGAGCCGCCTAGGCAGGACCAACTCTTCGTGAGAGGGAGTTGCAGGTTGCATAGATAGAAACTATGGAAGCAAATGTAGGTTTGCAAAGAATGCAAATGTCTAAATCAACTCATGAGTGAGAAACGGCATTAGCACAGCTTTCCAACAAGGCTCAGTATGCCTCATTTGGCACATGGAGTTGGAAGAACCACTCTGTCAAAGTTCACCACCTGGCACACTCCTCGCCTAGAGGGTTGAGCGGCAGTCACACTCTCACACAAGAGAATCACCATCCATGCCATGTGCACAACTAATAATCTTGGTGGGGACCTTCCTTGTAGCTCTCTAAAGGTCCTCTTACCGCCTTTCTACCTTGAATGGCGCTCCAAACCTCCCTGGCCAAAAATTCTAGCCATCATTGGTGCTGGTAGTGCAGGAGCCGTCACTTGAACCGGACCTATTGCCACCAATCCTGGAAAATCTATATCTCCCTCAAAACCAACCAAATATCATCTATTCACTCTTATTACCTGGTGATTTACATCCAGCAACCTACTTTAGTCACCTTTTTTGGCACCCCATATCCAACATTCTCCCACTTTGTGAGAAGAAGAATCACACAAGTCCACACTATCGCCTCAGCTGCTACAAGCGGTGTGCTCCAAGCGTCTTGGTTAGGAATTCTGCCAGCATCATGATATGATGGCAGAACCTGATCACCACCTTCTTTGCCAGAAGTTCACGGATGAAGGGATATGCTTGGTGAAACTCTTCGTTCTTGGTCAGAGCAATGGCACTCATGTTGTCACAGTAGTTTGTAGTCCCTGTGGTCTGCTGCTGTCTTACGCTTGCAAGGAGCTCACGCAGCCACACGGCTTCCTTTGCTGCTTCACTCAAGGCGATGTATTCAACTTTGGTGGAGGAGAGGGCGACGCACTCTTGCTTTCTGCTCCTCCAACTGACTACAACTCCCTGGAGTACAAACTCGAACCCACTGGTCAACCTCCTTGTATCCAGGTCACCTCCCCCATCTGCATCGCTGTAGGTGATGAGGATGGGGCTGTTTTTGCCGTTGAAGGTGAGGCAAAGGCTGTTGTTGCTGTCAAGGTAGCACAGTACATGCTTGACCGCCTTCCAAGGCGACATGCTCCGATTCGTGCAAAACTTGCTGAGCACTCCCACTTCTTGGCTAATGACGAGGACGTGCCAACTGCTGCGCACATGAGGGTCCAAACTGCTGCTTGGTATGGCACTTCTTTGATGTTGCTGCTCTATTGCATGCTTCAGGGAGTCTACATCATGCTCAAATTTGGTCCCACTTCCAATGGTGTTGAGGCCTTGCATGCTCCTGCCATGTTCATGCGCTTGACGATGTCGCTCACGTACATGCTCTGCGAAAACTCCAAAGTCAGCTGCTGCTAGTCACGCTTGAATTTAAGGCCAAGGTATAATCTAAGGTCCCCTATGTCTTTCATGTCAAACCTGGCATCAAGGGATCACTTCACATCGTCCAAAAGAGACTTGGAGTCAGATGGAATGAGCAGATCATCAACATAGAGCAAGATGATGACCTAACTTGCCTCTTGCCTACACCAATAGATTGCATGGTTAGCTTCACTGTGCACAATGCCAAGGCCAGCCAGCTGCTCATCCATCTTGTGGTACCATTCTTGCGGGGCTTGCTTCAGGCCGTAGAGGGCCTTTAGAAGCTTGCACACCAAGTCCTCCTTTTCCTCCACCACATATCCTTTGGTTGCTCCATGTACACATCCTCCTAGAGGTCACCATTCAGAAATGCACAAGTCACATCCATTTGGTGCACCTCCCAGTCTATGGCAGAAGCAAGAGCGAGGATCGCCCTAATGTATGGGAACTTTACAACAGGTGTAAATGCTTCAATGTAATCCACACCCTCAGTGTGTGCATTCCCCTTTGCAACCAACCATGCTTTGTACCTGAGCACCTTACCATCCGCACAACGCTTGCGCCTGAAGATCCACTTGCACTCGATTACCCAGGTGCCACGTGCAGCTTCCTTCAGGGTATTGGTGCCTTTCTTCATGAGCACACCATACTCCTCTTCTGCTGCGGAACGCCAAAATGCCACCTCAGTGATGCGCATGGCTACAATGAATGTGGCTGGGTCATCGGTGATTGTGAGGAAGAGAAGCTCAAGGTCAGACGACTCTGTTGGTGGTGGAACGGTGCATAGGTTCACCAGCTCCTCCAGCGGCCTCTGTTTGCTCTCGAGGCGCTTGGATCGCCTCAGCGGCTCCCCACTATCCTTTGCACCTTTGTTGATGTGTGCAGATTGTAGTGGTAGCTGCCGTATGTTACTGTTTTGTTCCTCCTCATCAGATTTGGCTGCTGGCTCCTTCTCCTTAAGAGCTCCCTCCACCTCCTTGTCTTTACCGCTGTCATTGCCATCTACCG
This sequence comes from Penium margaritaceum, assembly GCA_023375785.1. NCBI lineage: Eukaryota > Viridiplantae > Streptophyta > Zygnematophyceae > Desmidiales > Peniaceae > Penium > Penium margaritaceum. The sequence continues at coordinate 64,453 of SZWC01013824.1, forward strand.
CACCATCCTCTTCTGCTACCGAAACATCTCCCACTACAGGTACAAGTGTGCGAGCAAGTGGAACTCCAGAAACAGGGCTCCAAGTCTAGCCCTTCACGTCCTCTTGAAAGACTACATCACGGCTGCGGATGATCTTGCGTGTAGCAAGGATGTGGAGGTGGTATCCCATCGTGTCGTAGCCAAGGAAGGCAAACTTCACTGACTTTTCGTCTAGCTTGTTACGGCTGCCGATAGGCATGTGCACGAATGCACCACACCAAAAGACTTTAAGGTGCGCTACTGTTGGCTTGCATCCCGTCCACGCCTCCTCTGATGTCATCAATGGCACGACGTGCGTGAAACTTTGGTTTTTATGGTACACGACACCGTTGAACGCTTCCGCCTAGAAGGTTGGTGGGAGCTCCGCGTCTTGGAGCATGGTGCGTACATGCTCCATGAGTGTGCGGTTTGCGCGTTCAGACACAGTGTTTAGCTGTGGTGTTCCAGGTGGGGTGACCTCGTGCTTGATCACGCGATGTTTGTGGAAGGTTCAGAAGTCGTTGGAGATGTACTCTCCTCCACCATTGGTGCAAAGCACCTTCAACCGCCTGCCACTCTCATTTTTTGCAGCAACAATCCACACCTTGAAAGCATCGAAGTAGGCATCCTTTCCAGCCAAGAAGGACACCCACGTCTTCTTGGACTTGTCATCAATGAAGGGGACCAAGTACAACTTGCCGGATAACAACTGTGATGGCATTGGACTGCAAAAATCAGAGTGAACGAGTGAGAGAACCTTAACTGCCCCCTTCCCTTCCCCCGTGAAAGGAGTGCAAGTTTGCTTCCCTTCAATGCAGCTTTCACAAGCCGATGCACGAGGCTGCTTCACCATCTTGAGCTCCAAGCTAAGGACCATGTGCTGCATGGAGATGATGGGGCCAAAGCCAAGGTGACCGAGCCGACGGTGCCACAGGCCGATGTCATGTTTTCCCTCTCTTGCTGCCAACGCTCAGTCGGCTTTCTTCTCTGATGACACGTAAAGCCGATAAATACCGTCCTCCTTCTTAACGTTTGCAAGCACACGCCCTGTACGGGCAAAGATGGTGTAGGCACCATTCTCAAAGCAAACCTGCATGCCTTCAGAGATGAGAGATGAGATAGCGAGGAGGTTAGCTGCTTGCCCTGGAATATGGAGCACCCCCTTCACACAACGTTCCACGTGCTTACTCTCAACAAAAGCACAAACCACAATCTCACCCTTTTCAACCGCCATTTGCACATGATTGTCCCCCATGTACACCCAAAGAGGCTCAATGGCGGTTAAGACAATAAACCACTCACGACAACACGTCATGTGCTGTGTGGCTCTTGAGTTGATGATCCACAACAAGGCGGTGTTGTTGGACACGTTCAGGACGTGGATGGTGGTCACAAATCCACTCTCCCAATCCGCTACATTTGTGGAAGCGTCGGAATGCATTCCCGCTCCCACTCCAACCGCAAGTTCCGCCTTCTTCTCCTGGAAATTGCCCACCCAATGGCCCGAATTCTTGTAGTAGTGGTAGTTCCCCGTCTTCTTCCCCCTTTCGTTGTTGCCTCTGGTTGGTGTAGCACCACCCCCATGGCCAGAGTTGGTGATTAGAGCGACGTCAAGTCCGCTTGTGCCCTCCTCTCCCTTGCACTACTCATCCTCAAACAGCAGGCTCTCCTCCTTTTCACCATGCTCTACTAGGGCAACAATTAGGAGTGTAATTGCTAGGAAGGCCAGAAAGATGGTTAGCATCAGCACACGCTCCTTGACCGGGTCCTTAATAGCAACAAGCTGGTTAGTGAGAGACTTCACCATGTTGATGCAGTCAGTCATGGATACAGACTCATCCATGTTCACAGTGTGAAAGCGACAACCCAGCTGCATGTTCATGAAGATTGATTTCAAATTATAAGTGGACTCAAGCCTTTTCCAAACCTCCTTTGATGTGAGGATGCCGCGGAGAAGGAGTTGCTGTCGTTTGGCGAAAAGGAGGTAGATGGTTGCGAGGGCACGGTCATGCTTCTCGCGGTAGGTACGGGCCTTGCCAAAAGAAAGGGAGATTTCTGCTGGTTCCTTCTCCTTCTCATCCAATTGGCTCCACAAATCCTTCTCCATCAGCAAAATCTTCATGTTATTTCTTTAGTTAAAGAAGTTCTTGCCTTCGAACTTGGCGATGTTGACGCCGGCCATCACGGAAGCGGATGTCGCCATACCAATGCAACGTTTAGCCCACAAACAGTTCTTGCACATTACAGGGTGCAAGGAATGCCTCTAGGATTAGACAAAGCCTTTTTCAAGCTCTGATACCACTGATGGAAACTGGGGCAGCCCTCACGGAGTTGATCACGCTCTCCAAGTGCCACATAGGCTAGAACAACTCTTTGTGAGAGGGAGTTGCAGGTTGCACAGACTGAAATTACAGAAGCGAATGTTCTTTTGCAAAGAATGCAAATGTCTAAATCGACTCATGAGTGAGAAATTGCATTAATACAGCTTTCTAACAAGCCTCAGTATGCCTCATTTGGCACATGGAGCTGGAAGAACCCTTCTGTCAAAGTTCACCTCCTAGCACACTCCCAGTCTAACGAGATGAGCAGCACTCACACTCTCGTAGAAGAGAATTACCATCCCTGCCATGTGCACAACCAATAATCTTGGTGGGGACCTTTCTGGAAGCTCCTTGAAGGTCCCCTTGTTGCCTTTCTACCTCAAAGGCTGCTCCAAACCTCCGTAGCCAATAATTGTGGCCGTCATTTGTGCTGGTACTGCAAATGCCGTCACTTGAACCGGACCCATTGCCACCAACATTTGGAAATCCATATCTCTCTCAATTGGACTACGATTCGAGTTCCGTCAAGTGCTAAAAAGACAGCAAAACATCTTCTATTCACTGTTCTTACCTGATGATTTGTGTGAAGAAACCCACTTTGGTCGCCTTTTTGGCACCCCATATGAAATAGTAAGGCATCAATTTCTATGTTATTTTGTGTTTTTCCCCATATTCCTTCAATGGTAATTCTGGCGTTTGGTAGGTTACAAGAGAAGGCACAAGTAATGTAGGATTTGGAAGATAAGATTGACTTGTTAAGGCGTTCTCTATCTGAGCAAAGGCATGAAACGGCCAAAGTTGGGACTGCTCATGTACGTTTAACATATGAACAATTGATGGTGAACCTGAAGGAATTGCACACTGTTGGCAAATGGTTTTGTGACAATGTAGACCATTGTCATGGCTGGATAGGGATTTGAAGGTAACAAGGGAATCTGAAGCATTTTTCAGGTAGTGGTATTTCTTTTTCCAATATGTGATGGCCTCCACTCTTTTATGTACCAAGTAATAATGTATCCAAAATCACTGAGCAAAAGCTTCAGGTTAAGGTAGGGAGTAGCAATGACATTGTTCAAAGGTAGTCTGGCAATGTCCATCCCATCATTGTGTCTTTTGTCAAGGAGTTTGAGATGCCTTGATGCATGCGAGTGGTATCTTTTCTAGCACTTTTTGTCAAGAAGACGCGCATGTTGAAGGGTCCGATAATGATGCATCAACCAAGGTATGGCACATCATTGTTTATACATGTCATTGTTTGCCTTTTGCATGAAAGTGTCTGAATGTGGGTTTGTTATATATCTGGCAGATGATGTTGAAGAGAATGTTGACAGCCTAGCCTGACTAGAGAGGTTTATTCACGAAGGTGAGATGTAACTTCTCTTATTGTGTTCAATTCAATGTGTTTTCCTTTTCCACTCACATCACTCAAAATTCTGTCTTGTTAATTTTCTCTTGCAATGAGGAAAGGTATCGAAAGAAGATGGGCAGAATCAGATAACACTCCTTTATCCAAGAGGAAAATTCACAAGCAGACTGTTGTACCAACAAGGTTTAAGGATTCCTCATGATCCATGATGTCACTGAGTTGTCGTCAGACTAAACATTCAAAATTGACATGTTCTATTGAGTTACTTGCCAAATTACCATTGAAAGCAAAACAAGGCTCTCACTAGCTCCTCTTAATCTTGAAACTTTTCAACTTGGTGTAAAATCTTTGTTGTCCCTTACAACAACTACATTCTCTTCTGTAGTAAAGAATGCAATCCTACTCCTTGTGCCTCTATGAAAAAGATGATTTTTCATTCTCAGACTTGTTGAACAAGAGTAGGAGAAAGTAGGTAAGAAAATTAGCATCAGGGGAATAACTGGTTATGTCATTGAATTCAAAACATGTGGAATGAATAACATAGTGTTCATGAAGATGGCATAACTAAAACGTTTTGACACATGTTGATGAGAAGTTTATGATTTGTTAAGCACGATGCTATGGTTGGAGTGGTAATTGGAGATGTTAGTAATGAGAAAGCATGATGATGTTTGTATAAGAATGTCATTTTTGTGCACCGTCAATCTCATATTGACACGACTAATGGCAGTGGGATGTGATATAGATATAGATATAGATATAGATATAGATATAGATATAGATATAGATATAGATATAGATATAGATATAGATATAGATGTAGATATAGATATAGATATAGATATAGATATAGATATAGATATAGATATAGATATAGATATAGATAAAGATATAGATATAGATATAGATATAGATATAGATATAGATATAGGTATATATATAGGTATAGATATAGATATAGATATAGATATAGATATAGATATAGAAATAGATATAGATAGGGAGATAGGCATGTAGGTGCTGAGTCGTGCATTTAGTAGCTGATTTAGTTGCCGACATGTGCATGTGGTATTTGATGCAATGTTGTGTCGTGCATGCAATACATGATGTAGAGTGGTCACTACTCTAGAGATCTACTTTCATATGCTGATGCAAGCGATCCCAGTAGTCTAGTCAGGTGTATCCCCACCTTGATTAGTCTGGGCGAAGTACCCATTAGTGCATGCTTTCACTACGCAGGTGCTGATCAAGCTGGGCCAGCTGGCATGCATAGCCATGCTATGCATGCAACACACAAAGAACTAGGCTCCTTTCATCCCTTAGACTAGATGACCGAATTAAATCTGGCCCCTCCAGTACGAAATTTCATTTCAAGCTCCACACCGATGTTTACGAATAAAAAATTTTAACCTTGCGTACAGACCTCTGACTGTCAATCTGATTGTGCCATGTCAAAGCTATCACTCACTACAGTTATTGCTCACTCCACGAGTTGAGATGGTTAAATGAAAAAAAGAATTGTTTATGTGGGTTTTATTTGTTTTCCACGATACTTCCAAGAAAAAATTATATTCCAAATGTTTTTTGGAAATGAATTATATTTTGTATGTAAAAGAATTCCCATAATGTTGTGTTTTTTTCTCAAACTTTATCTTTAAATGGTTGGTTAAATCAATTAACACTTTCAATTTAAGGAAATGGTATGTAAAACTTGCCAAGGCTACATGAATTTCATCTAAAAGGCTATGCTTGTTCAAAGTTTATGGATAGTTATGTCAAATTATGATCTGTCCTTGATTCTTCTGCAAGTGATTATGTCATGTTTCTCATGCAGAGTAAAAGGTGAAGGCTTTAAAAATCCCCATGATGTTCTTCTATAACAAAGGTATCTTTTGAATATGTGTTGTTCATGGAAAAGAATGATTGGAAAGGTATAAAATTGTGCATTTTTGTTTGATGTAAGGATACCATTTTTATGATGATGGGGAAGATATCATAGTATTCTTAGGTTAATTAAGTGAGTACACAATGTATAAATATATTTTTTATAAATAAAAGAATAAGTTGAGTTTATTCAGTGAAACATGTCCCTTGATATAAGTTTCAATTTAGTTTTTAAGGTTCGAACTTAATAGACATTGTTTTTCAAAATTATATGAATTCATTATGAGAATATTAGTGCTCATCAATAACTCCATATAGAGAATATCTACTCAATAAATGTATCCCTGTTGTAGTTTTACATGTGTGATCTCATGCTTGATTTTGAAAATAATTCGTATACTTCCATGTTGTAAAAACCAACCATCACCTCCGTACTTACCAAGGAAAAACTAGCCTCATGTATGAAGGAGAAAATGTAATGCATTCTTCTCCATTTTCATATGATAAATTATCTGACATAATAATATAACAAAAAATGTTTTTTGGACAGCACATGCCAAGTGACATCAATGCATGAAACAATTTTCCTCCACAACGTTTTGGAAACGTAAAACATAAAGTAATTTTATGCTTCAGTACGAGTTTTAAACCACTTTTGTGAAGGTTTGAAATTTACTTTAAATAGACATGCAACGGTTGAAGCCTTAGCTTTTCCTACACTAAGCAAGTTTTTACAAAACAAAAGAGCTTAAAACGTTAGCTTTTGGGTGAAGTGTGTGTTTTTGATGGGTGTACATCTTTTACTC
>SZWC01013825.1:9764-15169 GCA_023375785.1 Penium margaritaceum
ATAAAAAGGGGATTTTGTAGGGACCATGACGGGTATGGACACAGACATAGATTCAAGAAAGGACGTGGGGACGACTCCAGGAATTGATGCAAACACATAGGTAGGGCTTACCGCTGAGACCGATCGAAGTAAAGACGCAGGAGGTGCTACGTGGAAAAACGCATGCACAGATGGAAGTGTCGCTACAGAGATCTAAGAAGCCACAAGGTAAACAGCCACAATGGCCGGATTGTCATTGGTAGACGAGTGGAAAACAACTGAGGAGGCCCAGGCGGTCCCATTCATCAGCCTAGATTCCCCCATCCGCAGGGAATCTACACAAGTCAAAGTAGGGTCCGCGACCAGGAAGAGGATATGGGAGAGATTACTATAAGCGAGAGCCTTAACAACGAATGCATTTTGGGACTCAACGATGTGGCAATGGGCAGGGTTCCAAAAGTACTAAGCCTTTGACCGTGGGCAACTGCCAAGAAATTCACACACACGACCCCACGAGGGAAAGTTAAAGCTCTACTACTCCTCAATGTACCAGTCGCAAACCAAGGATTCCCAGACGCGAGCGAGCCAAAGTTCAGTACAATGGCTGAACCAAAGCTCGTATGATGTGACATGGTCTAGCAAAGGAACATGGAATATTGAACCAAAGGCAGTGTTAGCTATAACACCCTCATTGCTAGATCCCCAAAGCACGGTAACATTGACGCCGGCATCATCATGTCATGGTTTTTCTGGCCAGTCATCTCTGTGGTCAGGTTCTATGCCACTAGGAGATGACGTTCTACACTCCTGTCCACGTCATCAGCATGGTGGCACGGTGGCACGATAGCCTTCACCATCCTCTCATGGTTTATGTGGCCAGCCTTCTCCATGGTCGCTTCCTACAGTATCGGGAGACAGCATTCTCCATGCTTACCCTCAGGTAGAAAAAAACATGGTGATGTGGCAGCCAGCACCACTCAACAAAAAAAAAAAAAAAATGGTGATGTGGCAGCCAGCACCACTTCTTCGTGATCTTGCTGGCCAGCCACTCCCGTGGTCGACTTCTGCGCTGCCGGGAGATGGCACCCTCCTCTCTCACCAGCATGATCAGGATGGGATAAAGCGTTCTCCTTCGATACAATAGATCATCACCGCGTGGCTTTNGCCAGCACCACTTCTTCGTGATCTTGCTGGCCAGCCACTCCCGTGGTCGACTTCTGCGCTGCCGGGAGATGGCACCCTCCTCTCTCACCAGCATGATCAGGATGGGATAAAGCGTTCTCCTTCGATACAATAGATCATCACCGCGTGGCTTTTCCTGTCATTTGCATGGCGACGAGGACCATGGCTGGCACCGATGTTGGCAGCGGCCTGATGCCTAGCATCCGCCTTGGCTCCAGCCTTGTGCATCCTTTTCCCTTCCACAGGAGGCGGACCTGCCTTATGCGGCAGTTTCTTCACCAGAGCTCTGGCGATACTTTACACCAAGCTCCAGGGTCTGAAGCAGATGATGCAGAAGCTCTGTGTCCATATTGTCTTAGATGATTCCGACTCTTCGATTCAGCTCTCAAAATCCTCTCCTTCACCTCCACCGTCTTCCTCTCCCGGGGACTCTCTAGCTTTCCTCAATATTCCATCCCAGTTTGCAGCCACTTTTACCATTCTCCACTCCTCCGGTGTCTGGACCCCAATTTATGAGTCCCTCTATACTCCTCGCTCCAGTCAGTCTCCTGCATGATGGCTTTGTCAGCAGACAGCACATTGCACCCATCTTGTTGCTTGTCCTTCCGTGTCTCTGCCTGCTTCTGTTGCTACGCTGGTCGAGGAGGATTTCCTGCATACATTTTTTATGACATCAACATGACACTCCACACTGAGGTTGGAGCACAACCGCTAGGTTCCTCTGCAGCACTTTCACCTTCAGCAACATCAGATCCATCCACTGCATCAGCTGCAGCGGTACCACCTACTACACCCTTTGTGGTAGCATGTTCAACAACATCAGGTGTAGTGACAGCGTCTGCATCAACAGCATTGGCTTTACCAGCCACATCAACTCCATCAACAGCACGAGATGCCTCAGCAGCATCTACACCATCAGCTGCATCGGCAGCACCTACTGCATCCTTGGTACGTACAACATCAGTAGCATCAGGTGCAGTGGCAGCACCTTTACCTTCAGCAGCATCAACTGCATCTACTGCATCAGCTGCATCGGCTACACACACTACACCCTTGGCGTCAACAGCTTCGTCAGAATCATGTGCAGTGGAAGCGTCTATATCAGCACCATCAGTTGTACCACCTGCATGAGCTCCATCGGCAGCGCTAGGTGTCTGAGCAGCATCTAGACCATGACCTACATCTGCTCCAACTTCTACCAAGGTGTCCCTTGGTGTTGACAACTTTAACACTATCAGGTGCACTGGCAGCGCCTGCAGCCTCAGCAACATCAGCTCCATCACCAGATTCGTCACCATAAGCTCCGTTGGCTACATCTACCACACTTGGGGTGTTGGCAGCTTGAGTAGCACGATGGAGGGGCTACTAACAGGTTGGGCTTGAACCCCAGTTGAGCAGCAGGATGCTACTACGTAACATTGACGGCATCGGCCCTGCATGCCCCTCACTGTTCACTCTGAATGATGCTTAAAAAGTTTTGTACTTGGGGGGGGAGGGGAGGGCTTACTGTCAGTGTGGGGTTGCCTGGGTTTGAACCCCTAGGCAAACTGATGCCGGCTTTTTTGCTGGTACCATAATGTTGGGGAAAAATCTACGCTTTCAAGTGGGCTTGGGTCGAGCCACGCCGTGGGCAAGACCCCAAGGTCGCAGGTGAGCTCACATCTCACCCGACCGTGGGGGCGTCTCAATCACCCCCGAAACTATGTTGTCTCTTCCACAGTTTTTGTTTAAGTGCGAGCACATCCATGGCTACCCGCGTGCCCTCATTGTGCTATGTGTATCTCCCTTATGCTGGAACACTTTTCTCGCAATCCTTAGCATCTCCTATTGGTATCAGAGCAACAAGAGGATGCTGTTAACGTAAAATTGGGTTGCGCATTGCAGCATCGCCCCTAGATCTGGATGGGGTCGCCATATCCATTGCCGTTGTCTCTTGCATTACCGCAGCTATCTTGCTGCAGTAGCAGCCCGCATTGCAGCCATGAGGTGCTGCAATCCGACCTGTCGTGACATTTATTTCTTAAACGCTTTGCAAAGCGTTTAAGAAATAAATATCCCGCATTGCAGCCATGAGGTGCTGCAATCCGACCTGTCGTGACATTCTGTGCCACCACAGAGGCCTTGGAACATGGACCACACATCTCTGCCTCCAAGTTCAGCCACATTGCAACCACCACAGCCGTCGCCGTCGCTACCATCACCTGCACTCCCGCAGTCGCTCCGTTGTAGCAGCAAGGTCTAGCGCAGCCAAGAGTGGCTGCCACCTGGCCGCCCTGGTGTGAGAAGCCATATTGTTCTGCCACTTTGTGATGGAAGCAGCACGCCTCCGTATGCAGTGGCAGGAGTGGGCGGCGCAGTGAACTCAGCCGGCTGCCTTCCTTATGGCCAGCGGCATAAGGGAAGCCAGCAGCATAAGAGCACCCTGCATTTGCCTTTGAACAGCAGCGGCACTGCCACCAGCACAGGCCATCTACAGCCAAGGGTATCGGGCGGCAATCTCTGCACTCGCCCATAGCAGGAGCAGCAACAGCAGAGGCAGCAACAGCAGTAGCGGTGGGAGCAGCATCGTGATAGCCATGGCAGCAGTAGCAGCGGCAGCAGCAGTAATACAATCACCAAAGCAGAAGCAGAAGCAACAGCAGAAGCAGCAGCAGCATCGAGAACCTTACAGCCACCCTTGCAGCAACACCAGCACTGTAACAACGGCAGCAAAAGTCATTTCATTAGCGGTAGCAGCATTAGCAGCAACAGAAGCAGCACTGCATCAATTGTAGCAGCAAACCTGGCATCAGAGGCAGCAACAGCAACAGCATAAGTAGTGACATCATTTGCAGCAGAAACTACTACATGTCTGCAACAATAGCATAGCTGAAGCAGTCCGGAGCGCACCCGGTTGTCTCCTACTACAAGGAGCATGAATCGCTATGTCACACACGGTGGCGACACCATCCTGACATTGGGTCTGCAGTACCGCATACCACCGCATCGCCGCCACCAACACAACCTTGTCTGGAAGCGGTAACACACTCCCCGTCTCCTAGTTAGCATAGCAGCCTCAACTCAATTAGCATAGTGGCCGCAGACTTTGGCAAGGAGACACACATCACCACTGTACACTACACGCTCGCCTTCTCTATGGTGGTCGTGGGTGTCATTGATGCAGAAGCCTTAGCTTCATCAACATTTTCTATGGCAGCATGCGCACTTGCTGTAACATCCGACGGTTGTGCAACTGAGGCCAACACCAAAGCTGCAGTGGCATTTGGGCTGGTAGCAGCAATGTCAACTGATCTTGCAATGCAGCTAGGTAGCTGTAGTCGCAGTGGCCTGCACAGCCACATCTGCAGCTTCCGCCATCGCCTCTGCTATATCAGCCATTCGCATGTTCATGGCAGCAGCTATTGTCGTAGCAGTGGCAGACCAGTCAGTCGTCAGCACTCACGTTGCTGCCCTCATCTCCGCCACAATAGTAGTGTCGACTTTGAGCACAGCTGCGCTCTCAGGGGGCTTTTGGCTTGCGGTCCCTTGATCACGTCTTTCTGCATCCTCGCTGCAGCTGTTGATGCATCTGTCCAGCCACTTTTCTACTTCTCTAGTCTTACGAGTTATGGTTAATCAACCTAAATTTATACACTCTGACAACTGGTGTATCAAAATGTGTATTCTTATATGCAAACATTTTTTCAGAAATAATCAATATCAAACCATGCAACTAGAGCCCAAATATACATTCATTGTATAAGGTGTTAGTTATTATGGATCATATCAACTACATATTAGTTTTTGTTAAGAATCCATGTTCACTAATGTGTTCACTTCCCAATACACTTGTCGATTCACAGTTTCAGGGGTGAGGTGATTGGTCACATATGAGTTTTGCACCTTGCTATCTCGTGATATCACTTCTCTGTTGTGCCTCAGTTGCATCTTTGGGATCGGGCTGTCGTGCAGCACAGAAAAGACCATGCAATACACACTTCTTGTCTTTCCCGCACATTCTGGGACGGGGGAAATTCTACCGAATTCCTTCCGGCCAAGTAACACATTGTCGCCATACCTGGTGAAGACGAGTCAGTCATCGTAGCATTGTAACGTGAGCTGCGTCTCACTTACAAAGCCTAATGCACAACTGATGAGCGCCTTGAGGCACAGGCAGAAGACCGCACTAAGCTTGCTGATGAAGTTACTACATCGGTTTCTCTCTCTCTCTCTCTCTCTCTCTCTCTCTCTCTCTCTTTCTCTCT
>SZWC01013825.1:15378-30764 GCA_023375785.1 Penium margaritaceum
CTCTCTCTCTCTCTCCCTCTCTCTCTCTCTCTCTCTCTCTCTCTCTCTGTCTCTATCTCTCTCTCTCTCTCTTGCCTGTTGCGTCTATTACTGATTCCCCCATAATGCCTGCCGTTGCGTCTACCGCCACAGGCTCCACCTCCTCTAATGCCACCGTTTTCGCCCCGACTGGCTCCGCTTCCTCTGCCACAACCTCGCACACCACATCTATTCCATGCTAGTATGACGTTTCTCCCAGCCAACTGCACTCACCCATGGTCTTGTCTTCTCCACATGGGTCTTGCGCTTCAGCGCCTGAGCCCAGGGGGAATAATTATGGGAGTATGACTTTCCCACCCTTCTTACTTCCATGCCTCCCTTCTTGCCTGTCCTCTCTGAGTCAGCACAAGCCATGCACGCCCTCATCACAGCCACTCCTTAACACTTTGCTAACGATATCATCAACTACAATTCAGATCCTGCCATGTGTGCAGTTACCTATTCCATCAACGCCTATGCATGGTCCATCACCGCTCCTCCATCATCGGCCAGGCCGTCCCAAAGCGCATTGGCGATGCACTTCAACACTTTGCTGATGCGGGGTGATAAGACCGCGGATGCATACTGGATCCGTTGCCTCAATCTCCTTTGCAGGCTAGGAGATGTGGCATCCGGTCAGCTCTCAGCCATTCTCCCTATGTTAAACAGTCTGAATCCTGAGATCTCTGGCCTTCTCAGGGACATCAAGGCTAATGTGATCTTGACCAGCCTGTAAAACAAAGGCCTGCATTGCTTTGCTTTCTCCCGGGTCACCACTGTCACCACCATTGCTCCTTTGAACTCCTCCACAGCCTCTTGTTCCTCATTGGCTTCTACCGCTACTGCCGTCGTGCATGGAACACAGAGCCACAGACGCAGAAGAGGCAGGGAGAGGAGAAGGACAAGGGGAAGGATGGGACCTCGACCTCCACCTCTCATGCGCAGAACGGCTCCATTGTCTTCTGGAACTGTGGCTTGAGTGAGCATACCGATCCCAAGTGTTCTGCTCTAGTTGATGATGTACACCTGGTAGCTGCAATGCGTACCCACTCGGCCCGCATAGCTGGCTCGTCCATGTCCATCAATTTTTTTTTTTAAGGAATATCTTGGTTAATGAGAAGGAACATGCAAATGCCGCCACTGACCGGCACATCATCAGGGTATAAAAGTATGCAAAAGCCATCACTTCTTCCAGCTCCTGCCCCGACTCCACTTCCTCCTCGACACACGCTCACTAAACCAAAAGCACTACACTCACTCCTCCATTCCCTCATCCCTAGGGGTGGCCACCGGCCTATGACACGCCATCCTAAACAGGCCCCTGTTCCACCGCTGACACCTCACCGTCCCGGTTCCCGTCCACCTACACAACACTGCCTCTGTTGATTTTTCCCTCCATATCTTCATAGCTGGTTTCGCCAAGGTCCACAAAGGGCGACCTTTAGCTGGAGCAGTTCCTCACTCACCCGATGTGCCTTCGTGATCAGGGATGTGAGAGTGTGATTGCATGCCCTAGAGGTCAGGTGTGTCAGTCTTTCTCCATCCTACGTTGGGAATTGTCTGGGGGGTTTGGGGAACATGCCTACATGCGTCCCATGGATTGAGCTACGTTATCATGTAACCCTTTCCCTCGGTCTTGTTGCCCATGGTCAGTTCTTGCCGCCGATTTCCACTATTATCCCAGTCACAGCTTGTGGTTTTCTGTGTCCGTCTGGTGGGGGACTTCTAGATCCTTGATTCATGGGCCACCGACCACATGACGTCTTTTTGTGCTGCACTCATTACCCATTGCCTAGATTGCTCCGTTTGTTTCATTTGCACTGGCTCCGGCCAGCTGCTCCCAGTCCAGGGTGTGGACATTTTGCGCTTTGTTGGTCCCAGTGACGATCGGTACCCATCGGGCATGCTGTATGTGCCCTCTCTCAAGGCCAACCTGCTGTCTCTCACCACCCTAGACGAACAAGGTATAGAATTTAATATCAGTTGTGGCGTCAACACTGTCTCCCTGTGTCCCGCTTATCGAGCAGTCATGCCTGGTGTTTGCTGTGAGCGGCTTCATCGCATGCCTTTGGTTGATTCTACCTCATGTTGCCCCCTTGCTCTCGCCGGAGCATGTTCGCATACTTCATCACCCCCTTGGCCATGTGTATGCGAATCCATTACCAGCATGCTTATTGATGGGATTGCCTTGATTTTACCCAAGGCAATATGCATCGCTCACCGTTCTCCTCTTTGACACTCAGTCAACTTAATCTCCTCCATGCGGATGTCATGGGGCCGCTGCTCGATGACTTCATCCGGGAGCAGGGTCGATGCGTGCTGTGTCTCACGGCTGATTTTCCCCTCACCACTGGCTCTTCGCTCTTCGTCAGAATAGCGACATCTGTCCTATCCTCAACACCTGGCTTCTTTAAGCTGAAGGAGCCTGTCATCGATCCCAGCATGAGTTTTGCAATGACTGAGCAGTGAGTTTATGGGTTTCGCCGCTCGTTTTCTCAAGACCCGTGGGGTGAGCCTAGAGCTCACCCCACGGGGTTTGTCACCCTGTTCAAACGTTGGCACAGGCGCCATCTTGAACTTCAAGTGTGGGACTACATCGTTGCGGTCTGGCTCCTAGATGATGTTCACAATGGGAAGCTTTCTTCCTGCAGTCAACTGTGTCCCTTCCTTGGAGTCCCTGCCCAGCCCAAAGCTTGGTGCTTCTAGGACTTGGAGGGTTAGCTTGTTCTCGAGGCACAGGACACATTCTTCTTTGAGTCAGTGTTTTTCCGCAACTTGGACCGGCAAACCTGGGCAGTCTGTGATTAAAACCCCATTCAAAATCCTCTATAAGCAAGCAAGATCCTTTATGTCAACTATAGATTTTACTTGTGTCGCGGCCAATAAGGTTTATGAATCCCTTGCTTCAACTCCAACATTTTTATTTTAATGTTTTCCATGTTCCACGTCGAGGATCCATGCTTGAGCTCCTCATTATAGATATCTTTTTGCCATACCAAGAACTAATGGTTCAGTGCATTGTTGGATTGCCATTGTTGCGTCCTCTTTTGTTGCTTCCACATATGTTGCTTAAGGGGAAAGTTACATTTTCTACCATTAATCCTTGTGTATAATGCTCCATTGGTCTATTACACTTTAACATTGTGCCATTAAAAGAAATTATACCCAAGGATGACTTTGTGGTTACTCACTTGACATGATCTCTACTACATTTATCTTGTACTCTCCAATTTGTTGTTGGGGTAGTCCTTACAGCTGACAAATTTGAAGCCTTTTGCCAACATATTTACCTTCAACCACCCTTGGTTCAATGTTTAAATCAAACCTGTGAACCATATTTTTTTTTTCAAAGAATTTAAGAGGCCTCCTCATCTAATAATCCTAGGAACGTTTTGTGAGTTTCGCAACCCATTCATTACACCCTCAGTTGTATCACCCATTTGTTAACCTCATTCCCTTGATCTAAATGTGCAATCTTATGAAATCCTATCTATGCCATCGTGAGATGTTGAGACGAGCAATAACGTAGAGTGCAACTTTCTGCTTGGAAAAGATTTTTCCCACCTACTCTTACTCTCTGTCATTTCTCAACTCCTCGCATTTCTTTTGCTTCTTCACCTCCTTTTTTTCATGATGTTCACGCTTGCAAAAATCCGAAGAAGCATGTCCATGATTTCCACAATTCGAGCATAGCCAATGATTCTTCTAATGAACAGTGTCAATCTCCATGGAAAGGGAGGTTTCCGACGACTTTGACTTTCCTCCACAATGATAGGAATTCATGTTTTGTTACCTCCAACTATTGCATTTTTGTATCAAAGTACTGTATTAACAATCGTCAATTCTTTTTACCTCTGTGGTAATTCACAAAAGATCATCTTAGATGCCAAATACTGTAGTTGCTCATTGGCTGTCATGTTTGAGGCTCTTTCTATACTGCTTGGAAATAGAGCTTGTTCCTGGCAATGATGTCATTGCTAATGATGTTACGAGAAGTTTGGGTGCAATCTGCAACACCAGAAACTTTATGAATCCCCTAAAGCTTATGCTGTGCTTTAGAATTCTCGTTCGTGTTAAAAATGTGCAAAATGTGCAAGAATGATGCGTCTGAATACTTCAAGCTATCTGGTGTAGTGAAGGAGTCTTGCCACACAAGATCTATCCACATGAGAGTTGGTATGCCTTTGGTCGATGATGCAAGGCTGGTATTATGAGTGTTTGAATGGAATCCACTAGTCTCTGGTTTCCTTTGGATTTCCTTTAGATCACACCCGAAACTCAAAGCCATGCCACCCAAAGTGAAGTTGTAAGGTCGACTTTATTTTTGTCGGTTTTCTCCCTAATAGTGGTTTGACAGACCTCGGGATTTGAGAGCCACATCCGCACCGGCCGTCCCTTCAAGTTTACAAGGTCAAATGGCTTGGTAAGGCTAGAAAAGTTTTGGGTGCACTTGAGAGTCTTGTGTTTCTTAATATGAGCACTAATTCCGACACCCACGAGTTTGAGAGCTCCTCGATCGTCGCATTGAGGATTTGGGTTACACTTTTATTTGAGTTGTTGGGTTACACTTATAGCATAACGTCCCTGCTCTTGCCACGTCTGTTATCGTTGCAGGCTGCCTCTTAGTTTCAGAAAAAGTTTCTGAGGCTACAGAGGAGACCACTTTTTTTCATTTCCTGTTCTGATGGGATCCGAAACAGGAAGTGGTGTCATCAGCAAGGATGCCATAATACTCATTTCATATGTTCGTGTTTCATGCCCTATAAAGTTTCTCATCCTCATGCTCCAGCTGTTTTCACAAATAGAGGAAATCGTCCAATCAATCCATAACTTAGCACATGCAAAAATAGAAGCGCTACATACATGGCATGCCATAGCACCACATCAAGGCCATCATGCACCAACCTTTACACCCATCCCCCTCCTCCCTCCCACCCCACCTCCTAGAAGCACACCCCCCTCTCCCCCTCCAGAAGACCTTTGCATCCCCACTTTCAGCTCCGTTGCATCACACTGTAGACCCACCCATCCACCACACCCCTATCCATAAATGCACACACACACACACACACACACACACACACACACACACACACACACCATCCACAATCTCGTGAAGGACAGCTGCGCTGCAGAAGCCATTCCTCTGCAGCACCTGAAGCCCATGTGAACTCCATGTGAGATGGAATTCCGAGGTGAAATGCTGAGGACCTATCATGCCCTGGAATCAGGTCAAGGCCTTGGCAAGCCCAGGGAAGATGGCTTTGAGGGCCTTGATCGCCAGGCCCTTGACGAGGTCCAGGATGAGCTTGAAGGGGTTGGAGATGTCGACGCTGAAGGACGGGTTGAGGCGCATGCCTCCAAGCTTGACGTCGATGGAGCCGTTGACGATGAAGTGCTGGGGCGAGATGGAGAAGCCGAGGGAGAAGGCGTTGATCTGGAACCACGAGGGGTCGGCGAGGAACTTGAGCGCAGAGCCGATGCCCTCCAGGGCTTCTTGCACCACCGTGAGCGCTGCGTTGGTGGCAAACTGCACACCATTGGAACCAAAAAAAAAAAAAAAGATGAACAAGAATGTCAGTTTTCTCTCTCTCTCTGGTTCATGGTGTCTGTAAAGATGCAAGGGTTATGGATGCGCAGCCGCCATGTGCCTTCTTCTTCATCTCGCAGGGTTCACGAGAGGGTGAGGAGAAAAGGGAGCACTGAGGTTTTGGCTTCGGGAGGATTTCCAGAGAGGAATAGGTTGAGGGAGGGAAGGGGGAGGGGGAAGGGGAGAAGGGGGTGAGGGGATGGGTGGGGGGGTGGGGGGAGATGCTGCGGACTTGGATGATTGATAGATATGGAATTCAATTGCAGCCACTGTGGTGCGTGCCACTTGCACAAGGTTGAGCATGTGCTTCCAAGTCACGGAGGGGTGGCACTGTGGAGGCCAACACTCAGCCACCTTGCAGGCTGAGCAGTCCAATGCGGCGACTGTGATCACGGAGAACTGTGAGGGAGTTGGATTAGTATTTTACAGATTGTTGCAGCATCGATTCTCACAAACATTTCAAGAGCATGTCTCACCTGCGCCGAGGTCACTCCAGCCTCTGCTGCCAAAAAGGTGGCATTGGCAGCGGCGGAGGAGACGTAGTAGGTGCTCGTCATCACTCCGTTCACCGTGGCCTGAGCGAGTCTGAGCGCCGCGTCGGCCGCAGCCCTGGCGATGGCCTCCGTCCCTGTCAGCACAGCCCGGGCCGCGGCCTGGAAGCCGAGCAGCGCCAGCCTGGCCGACTGCAGCGCCAGCCACTCTGCGCCCCGTGCGACTGCATTCACCGCCCCCTGCGCCAGTCCCACTGCGGCCCTGGCGGCCAGGAGGGTGACGTAGACCGTCGCGGTGACGAGCGTGTCGAGGATCTTCTGCGCGGCCCATAGCACGGCCTTGGCTATGCCGAGGGCGGCGTAGAGGCCGGGGAGGATGAGGAAGTAGCCCGGGCAGCAGGAGAGGCAGCGCGTTCCGAAGAACCAGAAGCAGTTGCAGGCGAAGCGTTTGGCGCAGTTGATCTTGTCCTGGATCACGTTGACGTCTTCGTTGGCCTTGTTCAGCTTCCGCGTTGCCTCCGCATGCCAGTTGTCATAGCTGCACAGGGAACAGAGCTTTGTTTTTTCTACATGGAGCATGTTGGAGGATCACGACTTAAATGCGTGTGTGAGCCATGACTTTGATGACAATCTCAGAAGTGTTCGTAGGAGGGTTCCATGGAGTGCAGATTCTCATCAAATAAAAAAAGAAGGAAAAGAAAGAATATGCCACTTCTCTGGCTCATTTGGCACAGTCCTGTAGGCTACAGCCTGTAGCATTGTGAACATGTGAACGGTGAGAAACGTTCCGCCTCGTCCATTGCAAGTTGCAATGGTTGAAATTTGCAACCAGCTTCACGGTTTGGCCTTCGATATGCATGCAGCCTCAACAGGAGGGCACCTCCTCCTGAGGGAAAATCTTTTGGAAGGCCAGGAACTCACTCGCGCTGCGCGTTGTTGAGTCTGTTCTGCGCAGATTGGAACGCCGAGTTGACGCGGTTCATGGCTGTCTGGAAGCGGTTGTCCGCCTCGTCCAACTTCTGCATCCCCACAGCCACCGCACGGTCTGCTGCCGCCTTGGCGTCGTTGAAGACGTTGAGCGCCTGCTGGGCCTTCACCCGCGCACGCTCGAGCGCGTCGTTGATCTGTGGTGTGGTGGAGGGGGGGGGGGAAGGAATGCAAGGAGGAATCATGATGAAAACAGAATTGTGTCCCACCCACACATGCTTAATTTCACTTCTGAAATCATGAGGATAGAGAATGAGTGGTAGTTTCTTTGCGTGAAATCATGATTTCACGCAAAGAAAATACCCCTTGTTCTCGCATCAACCTGATCACAATGGTACAGCAGGGGCCGCAGTTTGATATGAGGATGGAATGCGGAAGAAAAATATGCTAAGAGACTTGTCCTCTCACACGAACCTGGTCGCGGTAGTACAGCAAGGACCGCAGCTTGTTGTTGACCTCAACCCGTGCCTCCTCCAGCTTCTTCTTCGCCAGCTCAAGCGCATCGTTCGCCGCATCCTTTGCCCTGCCAACCGCGTTGGCGCCCGCCTTGCATGCGTCGCCTGCCGCGTTGAGCACGTCGGTGATGGGCTTGAGCACGTACTTCACCAGCACCTGCGCACGGAACAAGACGGATGGACGGTTTGGTGTTGATTTTTTAAAACGCTTTGCAAAGTGTTTTAAAACTCAACACCTGAGCACGGAACGAGACAGATGGACGGTTTGGTGTTGATTTTTTAAAACGCTTTGCAAAGTGTTTTAAAAAATCAACTCCTGCACACGGAACGAGACGGATGGACGGTTTGGGGGAGGGCCTGTGAAGGAACCTAGGAGACAGATCTGTGCAGGTCGCCAAGGTCCTACCCAAGCAATGTATGGATGCTCAAGGTTGTATTGGTTTGCAAAGACGCTCTGCAAAGTGTCTTAACCATATCTTTTGCACAACATGTACATGCAAGAAGAAACCACCGTGTGCTTACTCTACTCTTCAGGTGTTTTCCAAAACACCTGAAGTTTTCCAAAACACCTGAAGACACCTGAAGAGTATGCACACGATGTGCGCGCTCTCGATCTGTGCGAAGCACATCTGTGGAAAGTTTCTGCAGGGCTAGCAGCAAGGAAAACTGTACCTAAGGCATTTCCCAGAATTTCTAACAAGTTGTTCCCCTTGTCACGCACCGCCTGACAGCCTTCTGCCGGGCTTGCAGCCACTCTCAAGCCATATGCTGAAACCTACAGTCCGGAGGACTCTCAACCCTACAGCTTTTGCCTCCTGGTTGACGGCTATTGCGTGAAGGACAACGCCTCCTTTGAAATTTCTGCCCAAGGATCTCCGAAGGAATCCGCAATCATGCGTCTGTCTGCTACCACAATCATGTGTCTGTCTGCTACTGCAATCATGCGCCTGTCTGCTACTGCAATCATGCGTCTGTCTGCTACTGCAATCATGCGTCTGCTATCGCAATCATGCGCCTGCTACCACTGCAGCCGCACCTCACCTCGTTCAACACGGTGGCATTGACCGACACGTAGAACTCCGTCTTGACGGGCGATATGAAGAGCGACAATGTCGTGTCGAGCAGTCCGAACAGAACGATGCTGCCTTTCACGCCGAGACCCTGAGGCACGGTGATGCCGTTGACTGTGACGTCTGTGCCGGAGTAAGACACTGAGGCGTAGCGGATGAGGAAGTTGAACCTGAACCAGGGGACGGCACCAATGCAACACATTGAAGAGGAAGGAGTAAGTGGTCATAAGTCAGACTATGAGGTCCTCTGCTTTGGCACATAAGTGGAAGACGCTGAACTCCATTTCAAGGATTTTCTAAGCAAAGACTGTCCTCTCAGTCATGCAAAACCAAGCAATTCAACTGGCTGTGACCAGCTGAAATGGCAATAAATCATACAAATCAACCACTGTACGACCAATAGCACCACCGCTGCTGCCGCCGCCGCCACCGCCACCACCATCACCACCACCACAACAATTGCTTTCCCTCACTCACACCGGCAAAGAAGAAGTGGGAATGAAAGTGTGAAGTAGTGATCGCAAAATGAAATGTCTGTCAACGTACATGCCGAGGTTGACGTTGATGCCGATCTGATTGAGTGCTGTCTGTAGGTCGAAGTTGGAGATGGAGACGAAGATGGCAAACACCGGCGGAGCCACCGTCGTATCGTACGCAAACAGCTGGGTTGCCTCTGCTCCCAATATTTTTTGCTGTGGAAGGTGTGGAAGAATGGTTTGCATGATTGCACTAGTTGAAAAAGGCAGCACACAGTTTTTATCAGTTAAAAAAGGCAGCACACAGGGCCATCAATTTGGTGACAGGAGCATGCAAGGACAAGATGCTAGGTGTGTGTCTGTGTGTTACTTGACATCCAGGTTTTGCAAAACATTTTTGTGCCTAATTTCACACATTGATAGATCAATGATAGGAACAAAGGAATGAAAAAATAAGCTAATGCTGGTTGCACAAATGAATGCGTTTTACAAGGAACCACTGATCCTGCAAAGGGACAGCGTACAGAAAAGTTGATGGGGTTGCAATCTGACTTTGCTTTCTCTGGAAATATTTGCGATGCATTTGAGAAGAAGAAGAAGAAGAAGAAGAAGAAGAATAAGAAGAAGAAGAAGAAGAAGAAGAAGAAGAAGAAAAAGAACAAGCTGTACTCACCGATCCCGTGAAGGTCAGCGCACGAAGCACGGGCGGGGATGCAATCTGGATGGTGGCAGAGAGGGAGAGGCTGTTGAACACGAGGAAGGGGAACCCTTTGATAGAGAAGGGGGAGAGGAGAGCGGCGTCGATCTGGAGGAGTGCACCGGTGCTGCCGATGAGAACCCCGGCGCCGATGGAGAAGTTGAGCGGCGTCTCGGCGGCAGCAAAGTCGATGGCCGCCTGGAACGAGCCGTAGACCATGACGTTGGAGCCCTTGACTTGGAGAGAGAAGGAACACTCTGTGGCATTGCAGCAAAGGGTACGAGACGTGAGCAACAGCGGGGTTGTATCGGTTGAAATCTCTTGAACGCTTTGCAAAGCATTTAAGGAATTTTAATTCCATTGCGGCAGGGCACGGGACGTGAGCAACGGCAGGGTTACATTGGTTGAGACGCTTTGCAAAGCGTCTTAACCGACGTAACCTTGACTTGTAGCGAGAAGGAACACTCTGTGGCATTGCGAGAGGGTATGAGACGTGAGCAACGGTTAGATGTGGCGGCTCACTTATGTGCAGAGAAGGATGGAGGAGAATACATTTATGTTTTCTTCAGACGTGTTGCAGAATGTCTGGTGCAAGACATGAGAAACAGTTAGATGTGGCGGCTCACTCATGCGCAGAGTATGTGAAGAGAGGAGGAAGAGTTGAGGGTTTCACTTTCTGTGGCATCATGGAATCAACTCTTGGGCAGGTCACGTTTATCGCATGTGTGGAGGGTGCTGAAGCAAAAGGTTCAAGCTGGAAGGTATTCAAGAGTGGTCTCAGGATACTTCCCAAATGAAAGGGGGGGGGCTCTGAGACCCTCAGTCGTCAGTACATCGGAGTGCAGTAAGTCTGTGCCGATGCTCTCCTTAGGAGTAACAAATCATGACAGGATTTTTAGAACGTTGAAATTTTTGGATTGAAATCCAAAATCAGTCGTTTCTGGAGAATCATGCATGTTGGGCATGAATGAAGAAGTGAGGCATAGATAGATGATCTTCTTCTTGCACATATTTTTTCCACAGAGGTTGAACTCACGTCCAGGTCCAGTGAATGGGCTCGGCAGATTGACTTGGATGGTCTTGGACACTCCAAAGGAAAGCTCGTTGACGCCAGACTTGCCCGGTTTGAAGGCAAGAGCCAGGTCCTTGGAATCTAGCCCTATGGCCTCCAGCGCCTGAAATCATGTACATGGAAAATGTTTGTTGCAGGCGCAGATGTATCTGTTCCATTCCGACCTTGAGAGAGAGAGAGAGGTAGAGTTGTGGTCTCCCATCAGCTCACACTTTGAGATAGAGAGGTAGAGTTGTGAACTCCCATCAGCTCACATTTCCAGGAATGTTAGCTGATGAATGGTCCTCTTTGGCATGGATGGGTGGTTAGAGGGACGGAAAGAAGGGTGGAAGGACGGAAGAAAGACAGATTGGAAGAGGGAATGGTGGACGGGTGGATGCGTGGATGCACATGCGGACCAACAGATGGGACTGCTGGATTGAAGGGCCAAAAAAACACAATGTCGTAAACTCACATCGCCGATGGGAGTGTCCTTGACATCAGGAACAGCTGAAAATGTGAAGGAGAGCTTCTTCACAGAGTCGGGGTCGTACTTGAGGGTGACGGTGACGTTGGAGAATTTGAGCGGCTTGATGAGGTTCAGAATGACGTCGGGAATTGTGATGTCGCTGAAGATCCCCTGCAGGTTTTCAAATTCCACGCGTCATCGAGGGGAGATTAGAAAGAGTGGCAATGCGAGAGAGAGAATGAATGAATGACAGGGTGGGAGATATTTTCAGAATGTTGAATTTTTCAAAAGAAAAAAGATCCTATATTTTAATATTTACATTAATGATATTTTTATAAGGAAGGCACGGATGGGAACGAGGCGATTTTTTTCCGTACAGATCCCACGTATAGCACACTTCTGCAGTTCATCCATCGGCTAACACACAGCATGTCTGCGTATATGTTCTACATGGAAGCACACAGACAGCGAGAGATCATTGTGCGTCTGCTGCATGTCGGACGGTGACTTCATTTCTGTGAGGGCTCACAGTTTTCTTTCGAAGAAGGAACACAGGGAGAAAGACTCAACATGGATGGCAAGAAGAAGGAACTGTGCAATCGGGCAGGAGAGGAAACGAGACACGCACCTTGACGATGTTGACAACCTGCACGTTGGTGGCCACAAGCGAAGCCGTGACGACGCCCTCCTTGTACGTGAACGTGGTCTGGCGATCAGACGCAGCAAGAAACAATGACGCGGAGCAAGAATAAAATAGAGCGGTGGAACCAGAGTTTTCGGTAAGTTTCTTTATCGGATTCCTCTTCGACCATGTATCACTTCCTTGGAGGGAGAGGGAGAGAGAGAGAGAGCGAGAGAGAGAGAGAGAGAGAGAGAGAGAGAGAGAGAGAGAGAGAGAGAGAGAGAGAGAGAGAGAGAGAGAGATGGTTGGACGGGAGGAGGGGGGAGGGGATGGGGAGTGGATGCTTTGCAGCAAGGGTAACGCATGGAAATGGATGATGTTATCCTCTGAACACAAAAGAAAATTCTTCTCTGAAAATTAGCAGAAGTGGAGCACTCACCAGCAGGTTGATTTCAAACAGTTTTGCAGTGAAGGTTGCGGTGATGCTGTTGTCGTTTGCCACTGTGAACGAAAACCCCTTTGCAACGAAAGCGGGAAAACTGGGGATGGGAGTGGAGTCGCCGTAGACCTGCGCGTTTGGCACACATGGAACAGCAGCAGCAGCAGAAAAATGCAGAGAAAAATTGTCCGAGTCAAGAATTTCTTACGATGAAAGCCTTTATCGCTGGACCTGCTCATGAAAAGAGATTGTTTTTTATGGATCTTTTTTTTTTCTTGGGACTTTTTTAGACCACCACAGCCACCAGAAACCAAGGCTGTCATCAAGCCTCCAAGTTCACTTGAAGGTACTTGAACTCATGTACATTGCACACAGAGGCATCGGCATCTGCACCAAATGCAGATCACCACTCATCACTGTGCTTTGCCGGTTACACTGTCAAAGCAGCCGCAACATTGGACTGGAGTACTTTTCTATTGTATGAGGTTCCAGGTGGGTTGTGTGTGTACAGAGAAAAAAGAAAGACGGAAAAGAAAAATAAAGTAAATGAGAATAGAAAAATAGAGGGCTGACAGCACTTATGGTAATCAGATTTAGCAGCCTTTTCTTGCACATTGTTTCAGCATTCGTCATTACAGCATATTCTTTGTCTTAGAGGGCTGCAGATCGTTCAAAGGAAAGAATCTGACCGCTGCAAAAAGAGAGCACATACGGAGAAGACGACGGCTGTCTTGGCCTGCACCACGAGGCCGGCAACGGCGTTTTGCAGACCGATGCCTTTGATTGAGAGGAGGACGTTGATACGGAAAGAGGTGGGCAGCACGACCCCGTCCTCCATCTCAAAACCTGCAAGGGTTGACAGGGGATCAGAGGAAGGAGTTGGAGAAGTACCACAATTGGAATAGAGGAGAGTAAGGGAGTTGTGGCGCACGTGCTAGTAATACGGATGCAGTCCAAGCAGTTGAAAATAGTTTTTGCGAATGTTTCTCAGCTGAACCAATGCAAACCCCTCCATCCCTCGGGATTTTTTTCTTCTGCATCCTTCTCCCAGTACACAAAAATTCAAGGATCACAAAGATTCAAGAGCAGTGTGTGGGTGCAGCATGAAGAAAAACTCTGCGATTGATTCACATGCCAAAGGAAGGGATGGAGGATGGGGTATGAATAAAGAGGGGGGGGGGGGGGGGGAAGTTGGAGGGGATGAGGGGGGAGGTGGGGGAAGCGGCAAGGGCACGATGGGTAGAGATGATGCTGATGGCTTACTTGGCGGAGCAACGAGAATGACGTTCGGGTTGGAGATGGAGATCACGTCGTCGGCAAACGGCCATGAGAACCCGATGCGGCGTGCGAGGGAGCCCACGGTCCAAGACCCATCCAGTCCAATGCTCAGCAGCCGAAGCCCGTACACTCGGTCCGCCACCACTGCAGCACAGAGGAAAAGCAATGCGTCGAAAGGGAGAGAAGTTAGGAGGCAAGAAACTTGGACACCACAAGCAGGAGGCAGAGCCAAAATAAGTGGCCATAGCCCATTCACATGGTCCTCCGCCTTAGCAAAAAGGAAGTCTCTTTTTCCATGCAAGTGAGCGAGACTCAACAGGCTCCTTGCCAGGAACTCTTGCAGTCCTCTTTAGGGGATGTTTTCATTTGTTTTTAGGAAGCGGGGAAGTTTGATGGTACAACAATAGATGGTACTGCCACAAAATCATCCAGAAAGCTAAAGCTTACATCTAGCAGATAGGGTCGGGCTGTCGGGGCCGGCTGGTGGAGGGTCGTTGATCTTGAAGTTGAGAATCTGGCCCAGGTCGGCGACGGCGGCGGATAGCAACCACAGCGCATAGCGTGTGGTGAAACGGATGTCGACGAGTTGCGACTTTGAGTTGTACGAGAAGGAAGCGGTGAGCATGGGGTTGGGGATGGGGCCCTTGTTGATCTGCGTGGAGATGGGCAGGAGTAGAAAGTTCCAAAAGTTACATAAGGCTTGTGTACATCAGTCACCTCCCTCTCTTGTTTCCTCACCAGCATCATCTTTGAGTGCATGCAAGGGTTCAGTGAGGCTCGTTCTTTACGGGAAGCTTTCAATCCTGCATGTGCAGCTCCCCGTGACATTCAGGTCCATGTTCCATAAGGCAAGGCGCAAGAGAGGCGACACGGGAAGAGTTAATTGCGAAGGGGAGAGACGTACCTTGACGTCCAAGAACGGCGCGCACTTGTCAAGGATGCGCACAAGAAACTGGAAAGCGGTCAGGTTCACGTCCCCCGGGAGGTCGCCCAGCGCGGCGGAGAAGTTGAGGCCCCACGTGTTGAGCCCGTCGTACTCAAACGATCCCGACACATCGCCGATGCCGTTGGCGATGGCGTTGAGGAGGGTGCTGCCGCGCAGCCGCAGCTTGGACGTGGTGTTTGCGGCTGCCACACCGCCGGTGGGCGCAGTTTGGTTAAGATTGGGCACCGTTTGGTTGGCGCTGTCCTTGAGGAGGTTTTTGAGGCCGTCGAGGATGAAGGGTAGGGCGAGCTGACCTCCGCACTGGAGAAACAGCTTCCTGTATAACAGCAATTTTTTTCCCCGAGAAAAGAAGGGGAAAA
Organism: Penium margaritaceum; assembly: GCA_023375785.1. Taxonomy (NCBI): domain Eukaryota; kingdom Viridiplantae; phylum Streptophyta; class Zygnematophyceae; order Desmidiales; family Peniaceae; genus Penium; species Penium margaritaceum. Next base: position 30,327 of record SZWC01013825.1, read on the forward strand.
GAGGAGGGACAGCAGAGGAGAGGAGAGGGTGAGTGTGGGAGCAAGGGGAAGGGTGGCCGACAAGACGTGAACTGGAGGAGCTGCCAGTTGGTCTGAATGATGGGTGAGGGGGCGATGGGCGACAGTCCTTATTCCATCCAGAATCCTTTAATGAAGGTGCAATGGACTGCAGCATGGCCACGGCTCGAAACCCTGTCCCTCCCTCACCCCTGGATCACTCCATGATGTATGCAGCAGCTCACCTTGACTCTGCAGGGCTGGGTGGGGGCGGAATGCCGCAGCCGGTGATCATTGGCTTTTCTGCAACCAGTGTCCATGAAAGCATTCAGTGTGAGGGTGAGGGCATATCAGGCTGGTGCAAGTGCACACGCACACGCGCACACACACACGCACGCACGCACGCACGCACGCACGCACACACACACACACCCCTCCCCC
>SZWC01013825.1:31964-72459 GCA_023375785.1 Penium margaritaceum
GGGGGAGGAGGAGGAGGAGGAGGAGGAGGAGGATGTGAAAGGTCAGTAGAGGGTGTGGGATTGATAGTGGAGGGGAGAGGGGAGGGGCAGAGCAGAGGAATCGGCCGGAGCAGAGAGAAGGGCACGGGTAGAAGGAAGGGGACGGGATGGAGGGGTCAGAGGAAGAGGAAAGGGAGAACAGAAAAGGCACAGTGGTCAAACTGAAGAGGAGGCTAGGAGGGGAGGAGAGTGCGGAGGCAAGGTGGGGAAGCGGTTGGTCAAGGGGAAAGGCACCTTATGCCTTAGCCCTTCAGAGCCCACTTTGGTCCGGGAGTGGGAGCTGCTGTGAGGCTGGGGCAAGCCAGAAGTTTCTGAAACCTGGATTGTGATGAGCGTAAAAATTTCTCATGCGACAGCAGCTTGGTGGGATGATCTCACCAAGCAAACTCACTCCTCACCTCCACACCCAGGAACTGCACAGTTGTAGCTCCCGAGCTCGAGTAGTTGGACGGCCCGTAAGCTTCCACGCAGCTTCCCTTCATGGTGGCGCCGCGCACGTACGTCTCCGCGTCCGCCGCCGTGACGCCGGCCACGGGTGCAAATAGCGCGACGTTGACCGCCTTGATGTAGCCAGTCTTCTGATCGGCGTCGTAGTTCCACGCGAGAATCGCATTCGGCTGCTGCTCCGCGAAGAATAGCGGCGGCGTGGGGTCGCTGGTGTTGACGACGAACGAGAAGAACGTTGCGATGGTGAGCTTGCCTGCCATGCGTTTGACAAAAACAAATGTGGCGAAATGATTTTTAGATGAGGACAAGAAAGAGAGGGCGAGAGTTCAGGAGACGTGGGGTCGGAGGTGGTGTCGCAAAACACTCTCAAGTGTGATGGAGGAGGAAGTAGGGGCCGCCCAGTGTGCTTTGTCTGGGGTGAGGAAAGAGTGGGAACTTCCAACTCAGCTTTGTTTGTGGACTTTGGGGCTAAAGCCGGCTGCTTCAGTCAGCCTGTTGTTTTTCAGTCGCTCCAGGAAGGGGTCGGCGGTTGACGGACACACACAACTTTGTCATGAGGCTGGTTGAGTAGACTGTACTCAACCAGTACTGACTTTCTACTCAGGAGAGAGTCAGTAAGACTACTGATAAATTAGTTCGCAGGAGGAGGTGACGCACTTTGTGATGAGGTTCACAGTGAACCTCATCACACGTTCACTTCACTTGCTCTCTTCATCCTCCGCCCCGCCCCTCCCACACCGCCCCTCCTCCTCCCCCCACCTTTGAAAATTGTCCAAGTCGGACAGTCCAACTCCATAGCTAATCTCCCTCCACCCCTACTCCCCTGTGATTCTCCCTCAGAGATGACTTGGCCAGGATTCACCACTTGTGATTCACCAGTAATTTTCCCCTCAGAGGTGACTTCAACAAGACTCACCGGCGGCGACGGTGGAGATGCGCTGCGCCGCAAGCGTGAACGACCTCATGCCGCGGAACTCTGCAGTCCGTCCGGACACGGTGTACGCCGTGGCCTTGCCCCCGCCGCCGCTCGCGTCCGCGGCCGTGGCGAAGTCCAGCGACGTGGCGGCCGGAACGCCCGTGGGCGAGAAGGAGAGCGACGCGGCGTCGGGGCACAGCGCGTGCTGCTGGAAGAAGTCGTGAGGGTACGCGAGGAGCGGCGAGGTCACCTTCACCACGGCGCACATGGGGGACAGCGGCACGGCGTCCGTGACGCCCTCGGCGTAGTCGTCCATTGTGAAGCCGCAGTCAGCGACCGCTGTCGCTGCGGGAGGGGAGGAAGAGGAGGACGGGACGGGCTGCGCGGATGCGGGGCCAAGATTGCAGGAAGGGATTGAGAGCAGGAGGAGGATGAAGAGGAAGGATAAGGGGCTGCCGACGGGGGTGAGTACGGGCATGGAAACTGAGGAACACGTTTCGCTGCCTCTGGAGCCGAGGCGCTTCGCCTGGCGCCTGGCGTTCAGGCGCGCCGCGGCGGCTCGGGCCGCCATGTTGATGGCAGCAGTTGGAGACGGACAACCTCAGTGCGTGAAAGAAGATTCTCTCAATCTCAAAAGAGCTTCGGGACTTCTGCGTTCAACCGCCGACTCGGCTGAGCCTAGCAAAGCGCGGGTTCCGCCAATGGCGTCGACTTGTGCGGCACGGCACTCTTGGACGATGTGCGCGTGTTCTCTCGAAGCCTTCGAGCGGTCTCTCCAGAGACTCTCTGGCAACCAAGCTCAATGCGGGTGCCAAGTTCTGGCAGCGATGGAGAGCGTCCAAGTGCTCTTTCCCTTCGGCCGGCGAAGCGCCTGGGTATTCTTTCCACACCGTCGAAGCGTCAAAATGGATCAATCGAGAGAATGAATGTGAGTGAGTGGGCAAGTTCATTCCCTTTAATGCAGTTTAACATCCGGTGCGGCGCGATGNTGGGCTTGACGATCTCGGGCGGATACTTGCGCTGCGTTGGTACCGCACGGCTCAGGCATCATCTTGGCGCCGCGGCTTCCGGGCCAAGTGCGCGCGCAGGCTATGTCTCGGACCGCTTTCTTCTGTCTTCAGAAAACCCCTGGGTCTGCTCCTCCCCCACGGCTGAGGCGCGTGGAACAATGGTTTGTCTTTTGCTTTCCTGGTCTGCCTTCCAGCGCGTTGAGGAGGATTGGTCAGCGAGAGAGGCGGCGGCTTCACTCATTCACTTCTTTACTCGAGGGAGGCAAAGCTAGAAAAAGGAAGCGACGCAATTTTCCGGCGACACAGGCAAGAGCTTCCGGATTTTCCATCGTGTGGACCAAGAAAAAAACATTCGTAATCCACCCCCCATTTCGGACCTCATGCCCGTCCCGCACGGGTAGGGTCCACCCGGCCGGCCCTGTGTAGCGTCAAAATCGACAGCACACGCAACGATGCTGCCACAACACCACTCGCGCGAGAAGCCTGACCCTCACACAGCTGCTCCTGCCCTGCCGCCGCGACTCAACTCGATCGCTGAGCATCGAGGCGGTCCGAAGCCTGGCGCATCGCCATTACTGCTTGCAGCAAACGGCGACGGGACCTTGCTGCCATGGACCAAGAGAACAAAACCTTGCCTCTCGACAACACTAAGGTCCTCTTCGGTCGGATCAGTATAGATCGACGGGGTGGCACGCCCATGCGACCGCCTAACGATTTGTCCGGTGCACGCTTCACGCTCTGTGAAGTCCGAGACGTCCAGGCTGATCTGTGGTCGTCCAAGTTCGGGTTGCATTGGCCAAATGGGCAGCAAAACGTCTCCATTTTTCGGTCCGAACGCATAAATGAACGCGAGCGCGCAACGACTCCAAGCGAACACATCTCAAGATGATTTCGCCGTGTAGCCGAAATGTAGAGGTGCCTCAAATTAAACTAAAAAAGGTGAGTGATGGACCCCGTCCGGAACTTTCATATGGAAACGAAACTGAGACATTTTCCTCTAAATTCCGTCACACAACGCCCAACCCACTTTTGTTTTTAATTTACTTTTCGCAATGAGGACCAGGCAAGACCTTGGTGCGGTCCGTAACGGAGGCCGCCTGCCGCGGCGGTCCCTGCATTTCCTTCATCCGCGGTACGCTTTTTCGACGGCTGCAAGGCAAAGTAATGCGGTTCGGTTCAACGCCCAAACACTTCAAAACGTCAAGCGACGGCAATTAATGGGTACTCATCTGCCACCGCGGATCGACGGAAGAAGACATTCAGCGGTTGACATAGGAGAGTGCATATGTCATCGATGTGACGTTCCAAATCGTTAGCCCGCATACTCCGCGACAATGTCACAGCCTTCTGCGTGCTTTCGCGAGTGACAACTCTTTTTGGGGAAGAATCGGCAAATTGGGGAAACATTAAATCAAACTTTGCCGAATCGAGCAGCAATTCATTCAGTGGTCCCAAAAAGGGTCACCGATATCAACCAAAAACGATCAACACCACACCCACAAACTTGTCAGAAAAGATGACATCTAAATGTATCACAATGTCAAATCCATTTGAAGACATTTGGAAAAAAAAACTTCAAAGACGTTCCCGTTAATCAAAGGTCAAACTCAGGTATACAACAATAATAAGCATCATCAGCAGCGACCACAACAACTCATTTTATGGATAATGTGCTTCGTGCTGCAAAGAAAAAAAACTTTTGTGATTTCATTTCGAATAATATGAAGAAAATTTCATAAGGGGGCCTACGTTATCTTGAAGCAAAAGGATAGATCATACATTCTAGCGAAAAGGTACAATAAATCGTCGCCAATACTAAAACACGAATGGTTAATGTCTAAATCTATAACAATTTAATGAAAAAGTTGAATAATCTAACCACCACAAATATTCAAATGACGGGAAAAATCATACCCTACCAATAACTAATCAAACATAACAAGGCAAGATGTAGCGGGAGGGCCGGTTCAGCCCTCCCTCCTCGCTGAAGCGAGGGGTGGTTGCGCACCACCCCTCGCGTCAGCGAGGACTGGCCGGCGGCCAGCACTTCGCTGGCCGTCGGCCAGCTCGCTGCCAGCCGGCTGGACGGCCGGCGGCCGGCCAAGCGACCGGCCGGCCAGCCGCCAGCCGCCGAACGCGGTCTCAGCCCGATCGTTGGCTGAGGGGCCATGAGGGCCTCGAGGGCGAGGCCTCGTGGCCTCGTGCCCTCGCCCCCCCCCCTCGCCCTCCTTACAAACAAGCAAGCGAGGACGAGGGATAGGGGGAGCGAGGGTGAGGTCAAAATAGCCAGCACAAAATTGCCAGCGTGCCTCGCACGCGACGATTTCATGCCAGAACGACAAAACGTAAATCGAAGTTCGTTCATGACGAACTTCGACATAAAACAAACGGAATAGCTCGTGCGAACGCACGAGTTTGATGTAAAAACCCCTGGTTTGGGTCCCAAAACTAGGGGTTTGGTTAAAAATGGAAATGGGCCTCTGGAGACTCAAAATATTTGAGTCTCCCTGCTCTCGGTCGTTGATGACGATTGCCCCTTAGTCCTGCGAAGGGGGTAAATCTCTGACGCAGACTAAGAACGCCATTCTGCGAACTCTGACGACGACTTTAGAGCAAGACCTAGAGACTCGACCCGTTACAGTGGTATCAGAGCCAGACGACCCTCGCGACCAAGAGTTTGACGGAAACGGTGGCTACAACATAGATAAAATGCCGCCCACAGCTACAAGCAGCAACAGAAATGCCAGAAGGTACTACAGCATCCACGCTTCACCGTTTGAAGTGCCGTAAAGTGCTTTTGGAAGCTAGAGAAGAGCTTTTTTAGGACTTCTTCTCCACAGCATCTCCTCACCTCCAAGGGACTTATGGGAATTTTGTGGGACGGGGTAGGGAGTGCCCACCCCCAAACCACCAAGTTTTTCCCTCTCTTCAAGGTTCTCCTCCTTCCCTCCTTCAACCAAAAATTGGGACAACGTTTCTTCCCAAGGCCAGGGACTCTCAAAGCTTGAGAAAGCCCTAAGAAGAGGGAGGAAAACACCTTGGGGACTTTTGGCGGCTCCCCCAACGACGTCGGCTCAAGGAGGACGCCACCAAGGGGCACGAGACGTGACAAGAAGACGCAAGAAGAGACCAAAGAAGACAAGAAGACAAGAAGACAAGAAGACAAGAAGAAAAATAGCCTTTTCGTTCTTGATCTTGTACTTGCTTGTTTTCTTGCTCTTTGTCTAAGTTTTGTGAACGGTACTCACACTTCTTGTTACTCCCTTGTATTGTGATTTTCTGTTTTCCTATATCCTAGTTGCTACCAAGTGCCGTGAGTCATGGCTTAGGAGGACTAGTTCCTAAACCCACGACCTTGTGCCGACGTGGCGGCCTAGGAAAATAGAAATTTAAATTGAAATTGCCTCAAGGATCTTGAGAGCAACATCTTAGGAGGCGATTCCTCCTCGTTGTGGGGTGATCCTCACAACGACCTTCACGTGCTAGTTGCACAAACGACGAGATGGCAAGTGCCGGACCGTCAAAGACCAACAAGGGCAAGGTGGTGACGTTCTCACCACACGTCCTCGTCGGACTCCAAGTTTTGGGAGCCGCCGCCGCGAGCACGGTTGCCAACCCAAAGGCAACCGTACCGCTTAAGGCAACCATACCGCCTAAGGCAACCGTACCGCCTAAGGCAACCGTACCACCTAAGGCAACCGTACCGCCTAAGGCAACCGACGCCAACCTCGGCGACACCGAAAAGTGTGCGGAGGCCGCAAAGGTGCTCGACGAGCACATCGATGCGCACATGGGCGGCCCCCATGCGACGGACGACGCGATGGAGGAGCACCTCCCCGAGGAGGACCCCGACGAAGAGCACGACGCCAACGATAGCGAAGGCGACGAGGATCGCAACCATCGCCATCGTCGTGCGGCAAACTCAAGCTGATTGCTCGAGAAGGATATGGTTCCCGTCGCATCGCCTGAACTTGCAGACGACAGCGAGACTACCGAGAGCAGCAAGGGCGCTGAAAGCAGTCACACGAGAAGTTCCCGTGAGAATGAGCCGGACGATGACACCGCGAAGGCAATTCGCGATGGCCGTCGTAGGCTTGCAAAGTTTGCTGCTGAGGCGGCAGGCCGACTCAAGACCACCACCGACGGTGGAGATACGGCACCACTCGGAGGAATGGGGGCGGAGACCCCTTCCTACGATGTGGCCGCAATGGGGCAAGGCAATGCCCACGCGAGCATTGTTGCCGACGACAGTCTCCTCCGAAAGGTGGGACTCTTTGGAGGCATGTACGTGAACCGTACCCTCTTGTAATGGGTAAGGGTGCACAGACAACGCGAGGCCCTTGAGGCTATTGTCGATGCTCTGATGACATCAGAGCTCAAGTTCGCGTTCGCCAACCTGCCGGCCCACGTCGGGCAGAGCATCACGGACCTAGACCGTGATCGTCAGCTACAGCGCCTGGCCGCCCACGAAGCAAGCCGCCGATGCAACGACCTCGACAAGGCATTGCACAGCGTGACCCAAGTGCGGATGCAGCAGCAAGCGCAGCACGCCGCAGTTGTAGATGCCACTACCAGTGGAAGTGAGGAGTTGCCTACCTCGACGAATTCGAGGCCGGTCATGAACAAGTCCTTCCTCCACAGTGTGGAGATCTTCCGGAAGGGCGTGAAGCTGAACGACTGGTTGAATCGCATGGAGTACGTTCTATGTGTCCACAAGGCTCCACTCAGCCAGTGGGGCGACCTTGCCACGATGCGGCTTGAAGACAAACTCTTCAAGTATGTGGTCAAGGAGTGGAGTGCGTAACAGCCGCACCTCGAGTGGAAGCCCATGCCGTGGGAGGCCTTCTGCGCGATCATGCGCAAGAAGCGCACCCAACGTGAGGAGGCGCAACGCGCCTTCCATAAGATCAAGGACTTTAGGTAGCTGGGCAGCTCGCTTAAATCCTACTTGAGCGAGTTCACCGCACTCGTGGAGGAAGCCGAAAGCTTCATCGAAGGTGATGGGACTCAGACATTCAAGTACCCGGAGTGCATGCTGCTGAATTACTTGCGTGATGGTCTCGCCAGCGAGAAGCTGAAGGACAAGACCACCACGACAGCCACTGGCCAAGCTTGGACAAGCTGGAGGGCGTTGCGCGATATCATGAGCAAAGTGTATTCGGCGAACCCGAAGCACTACTCTGATGCACGGCCAAACGCTCGTGTACAGCATGGTCGCGACATGCGCGTGGACGTTATAGGGGCTGGTGGGTCAGCTGGACAGTGAGGCGGGGCCAAGGGCAAGCAGCCTACAAACCCTCCAGCCAAGAAGGCTGGTGGACACAAGTGCCCCAACATCAAGCGCAGCCACGAGAATGACGAGCTGCAGGCGGCGCGTGAGCGTCCCAACACAGCCTTCCGCAAAGGTCTGTGCCATAACTGCATGCAGCTGGGCCACTTTAGGGCTTAGTGCCCTAAGGTTGCTGGTGGTGGACAAGATGTCGCGGCATCAGCTGCAGCAGCAGCACCTCATGGGGATGGTGCAGTAGGAAGCCGCGGACAAGGCCGTGGACAAGGTCGCGGTCGCGGCAATGGGCCTCGCCTTGGTAACGGACAGGGCTGTGGGGCAGGTTTTCCCCACCCCTGAGTGATGTCAGTGGGGACCACTCAGGGGTAAAACTGGATCACGAGTGTGGGTTCATGTTTTCAGATGAGGATGTTAAATAGTTTGATTTTTGACGAGTTCAAACTTCTCTGTTGTCTTCTCTCCTCTTGTTGAACCGCATTCTACACTTGCTGACAGACATTGCCCACTAAACCTTGCATCTCCTGACGAGATGCATGATCGTACATACTTAGTGGTGGCGACACCGACCACTGTGCAAGAGTTGTGTGACACAGTGATTGAAGCAAATGCCCTCAAAGCAATGAGTTCAATCACATTCACATTACCTTTAGTCGACGATTTTGACCCAGTCAAATTTAAAGACTGGAAGGTGCTAGCCGAATTCACACGTGCACACAAGATGTGGACTCAAGTAGGTGAATCATGGGAGTTGCGGCATCCGCCAACTAGATTCCGTGTTTATCACAATCTCGGCTTGCCATCGTCAAGCCTGTTCACTCGGAAGAGCGGAGGTAACATGACGATGTAGTTCAAAGGTCACATAGCTGGTGCCCCTGTGAACGTACTTGCTGACACTGGAGGCGATGACTCCTTTGTTAACCTTGGCTTTGCTTGACAGGTTGGCTTGAAGTACAAGCCATCGAATGGCACAGTTGTCGTCGGTGACAACTTTATAGTACCCGTGATCGGTACTTGTAAAGCAAAGATTTGCATTCAAGGGTACACACAGAGTGTCACGTTGAAGGTACTCAACCTTCTTGACCCGTTTGACGTGGTGCTAGGCGATCCCTGGCTCCGTGAAAACAAGGCTCTAATGTGCTTTGAATCAAAGAGTTTGATCCTCTGAAAAGGACAACGCCGCTTTACGTTCATTCCGAGTACCATATTATCACCGACCTGACTCAACGTCCATGCCAGCTTGTCTGCAGTGCAGGTCAAGAGAGGTATTCGACAAGGTTGTCGATACTTCTTGGCTTAGTTGCAGAAAGTGGAGGACGACGTGACGGAAGATACACCACAATAGATCAGATCTTGTTTGGCAGAGTTCTCGGATGTATTCCAAGACCCACCGGCTGGGCTTCCACTTGAAAGACACATGGGCCACACAATTCCGTGGCGACTCCTCCGTTCAGACCCATGTATCGCCTCAGCCCAACAGAAAGGCGAGAGGCCGAACGCCAAATCAAAGAGTACCTTGCAAAAGGGTGGATCAAGCCCAATAGCTCACCGTACAGTACGCCAATCCTTTTTGTGAACAAGAAGGATAATGGTTTTTGCATGTGCGTGGAATACCGGGCATTGAACAAGCTGACGGTGAAAAATCCATTCTCCTTACCGCGGATTGAAGACCTTTTTGACCAACTCCAAGGCGCAAAATAATTTTCGTCCTTGGGTTTTTCTAAAGGGTACCATCAAATCCGCATCACGGAAGATGATGTGCCCAAAACCGCGTTTCAAATGCATATGGGACACTATCAGTTCCGAGTGTTATGCTTTGGGCTTACAAATGCCCGGTAAACCTTCCAAGGAGAAATGAACCGAACGTTCGCCAAGCAACTCGGACAGTTTGTCTTCGTTTACCTCGATGACATCCTGGTTTTCTCCAAATCAATGCAAGAGCACATAGAACATCTGCGCGAAGTTCTCGCAATCCTTCGGGAACAGAAGTTCTATGCGAAAGTGAGCAACTGTAAGTTTGCACAAGATGAGCTCGAATACCTTGGACACATCGTCGGCAAGGAAGGCATCCGTGTCGACCCATGAAAAGTCCAAGCCGTTGTGGACTGGCCATGCCCCGAAAATGTTGGGCAGATTCGTTCTTTCCTCGGGCTTGCAAACTACTTTTGATGGTTTGTGCAAGGGTATTCGACCCTTGTAGCACCGCTAACCAGGCTCATGTGAAAAGACGTGCGTTGGGAATGGACACTTGATTGCGAGAACACATTTCTCAAAGTCAAAGAGCTTCTATCCACGGCACCCGTCTTAGATCTTTTGGATCAATCACAACCGTGGGAGGTTTGATGTGATGCATCGATAATAGGACTCGGAGCCGTTCTCATGCAGAATGGTCACCCAGTTGCGTATGAGAGTCGGATGCTCATCCCCGCAAAAACGCGATACACGAATGGGGATCAAGAGCTCCTTGCGGTAGTACACGCTTTCAAGATGTGGCGTTGCTACCTCGAGGGTGCTGAAGGGGGTGTGATGGTCGCGAACGACCATAATCCATTGGTCTTTTTCTAAACGCAACCGAACCTGTCAAGACGACAGGCGCGTTGGAGTAAATACCTGAGTTGATTCTCGTTCACATGGGAATATTGGCCAGGACGCATCAATGCGGCTGATCCACTTAGCCGACAGCCTGTGGAAATTAAAACAACCAACGAGGTCAGTGGGTGTTTTATGGCCATTGGAATAGTAACAGTACAACCACCGGATCCCCCTGCACCTCTACGGAAACCACCACGAGAGATTATCCATTACAAAGGTTTTGTAAACAAGATCCGCATGGGATACTATGTGGATTCTTGCTTTCAAGACTCTCGAAGTCTGGACAAGTACGGCTTGGAGGAGGCTGCAGGAATCCTTTGGCATGGAGAACAAGTTGTTATGCCAAACTCGGGAGACCTTCCAGCAAAGGTTATCTCCCAGTTCCACGAACCGCAGGTCGCAGGTCATGTGGGACCCCGAAAGACTTGACATGCACTCTCCGACCACTATTGGTGGCCAGGATGGAGTCTCAATTTCCGTAAGTATTGCATGACATGCGACCCATGTCTTCAAAATAAGGCTAGTAACAAGTAGCCTGCTGGAATCCTCCAACAGCTTCCCATTCCTGGGACTCCATGGGATTGCGTCAGCATGGACTTCATTACAGGTCTTCCGGACACGACCCGTGGCCACGATGAAATACAAGTGTTTGTGGATCTTTTGACGATGATGAAACACTTCATTCCTACAACCACTGACGTGAACGCAAAGGAGACCGCTCGTCTCTTCTTTCAGGGTGTCATAAAGTACCACGGCTTACCATTGCGCATTATCTCCTATTGAGATCGCAAATTTGCTAGTAAGATCTGGCAAACGATACACGAATACTTTGGCAGTGAGTCGCAAATGTCGATAGTATTTCACCCTCAAACTGACGGACAAACAAAGCGCATGAATCACACTCTGAAGCAGATGCTCCGCATGTACGTGGACCCTGTCATGCATGATTGGGACAGATTCCTAGCACCGGCAAAGTTTTCGATGAACAACTTGGTGAACGAGTCCACACAGTTCACATCGTTCGTGTTGAACAGTGGTCGGCATCCAGTGGTACCCTCTCCATTGATGAAGAGTGGGAGTACAGGAGGGCAGGTTCCTTCCGCTCAAGCCTTTGCCGAGCACATTGACTCCTTGTTACAGGAGGCGAAGGGTCACCTTCAAGCAGCTCGGCAGCGACAAAAGGAATACGCCGACAAAGGTCGCCGGGAGGTCTCGTTTGACATCGGTGACAAAGTGCTGCTTAGCACTAGAAATCTTTGGCTGAAGTCGCCAGAGGCGAGAAAACTTCTACCGAAGTGGATTGGGCCGTTTCTTATTTTGGCACGCATCGGGCCAGTGGCATACCGATTGCTACTTCCGCCGAGTATGAAGATACATGACGTGTTTCATGTGAGCTTGCTAGCTCCATACACGGGAGAAGGAACCGTTCAGCCACCGGCAGTAGTCCTGGCTGCCGACGGCCAATACGAGGTCCTTTGCCTAATCCAGTACCAAGAGCGGACTCTTCGGCCGCGCGTTTTCAAGGAGTACCTTGTTCATTGGGCCGGTTGTGGACCTGAACATAATTCATGGGAGCTAGAATCTTCGTTGCCCACAGGGGTGGTCAACGAGTACTGGAGCAAGCTTGTAGCTTGCACAGATCGACGCGTCGCAGGAGGTACCACTTGAACGCGGAAGAAGTGAACATCATTCCTACAGGGCAGCATTCATGGATAGCGACCATAGGAGGTTGGGGATGCCCAACATGGTTGTCGCGCGGACGCTCCAGTCTAAAGGGGGGACGGTGCTAGCCGTGCTGACCTACAAGCTGCTACTTAGGTCCAAGTACCATGCATGTGCTCATGTTTAGTTGATGATTGAAATTATTAACTTTCTTTCACAATGTTGATGACTCACTGACTGACAATCCTACTTGTTGTTCATGAACCGGGACAGTTCATAATAAGTGGGGAGGAATGTAGCAGGAGGGCCGGTTCGGCCCTCCCTCCTCGCTGAAGCGAGGGGTGGTTGCGCACCACCCCTCGCATCAGCGAGGGCTGGCCGGTGGCCAGCACTTCGCTTGCCATCGGCTAGCTCGCTGCCGGCCGGCTGGACGGCCGGCGGCCGGCCAAGCGACCGGCCGGCCACCGGCGGGCCACGAGGGGCCACGTCGGCCTCAAGGGTGAGGTCTTGTGGCCTCGTGCCCTCGTCCCCCCTCGCCCTCCTTGCAAACGTGCAAGCAAGGACAAGGGCTAGGGGGAGCGAGGGTGAGGTCAAAATAGCTGGCGCAAAATCGCCAGGGTTCCTCGCACGCGACGATTTCATGCCAGAAAGACAAAACGTAAATCGAAGTTCGTTTACGATGAACTTCAACATAAAAAAAATGGAATAACTCGTGGGAACACCCGAGTTCGAGGTAAAAACCCTCGGTTCGGGTCCCAAAACCAGGGGTTTGGTGAAAAACGGAAATGAGCCTCCAAAGACTCGAAATATTCGAGTCTCCATGCTCTGGGTCGTTGATGACGATTGCCCCTCAGTCCTCCAAAGGGGGTAAACCCCTGACGCGGACTGAGAACGCAATTCTGCGAATTTTGACGACGACTTTAGAGCAGGAGCTTGAGACTCGACCCGTAAAACAAGAACTAAACCATCCATTTGTATTTCAAATACCACGTTTGGCAACACCCACCCCCTATTAATTAGCTGTTGACAATGAACCTTCAAAGTGAAATGCTAGCACAAGGAGAACTAAATTAGGGGAAGAATCATCTTTAACAAACCAAAATACTTTGCTACTTATATCCAACATATGAATCTCCGAGATGACATTGAGCATGTGTGAATTTTACATTCGGTGAAATTCTCGTCCCTCAATTCATGTCAATATTCCATGTTCAAAAAAAGCATGAGATTGAATTTTTCTGTTATACGAAGGCTCTAAAAGTTTGCATTCAACACAAACATTAATGTGAACCTAGGGCAGGAGAATATGAACCAAATACAAATTCCAGACCAGGAAACTCAAGAACTCTTCTTAAGAAGAAATTCAAATGCTTCTTTTGCACCAAAACGATATGCTTATATAGAAAATTATACAAGAAACTGCCACATGTAAGGCCATTTTCAGCTAAAAGTTCTTATGAAATTGCCCTGACAACGTCAAATTCAACTCCAAATTCTCCTACTCATGATTTCATTAATAAATCAATAATGAATTCTTGAATTCCCCAGATTAAAAAAATTTCTAATAACTACATGAGTACAGCATTTTATTGTTTCAAATAGTCAATGTATCATAACTTCTTTATGAAGGGACACTCCTCAAACTTCAAAAGAAGAGGTGAATGAGAAATAACCTAAATCAGCAATCATAAATCTAACCCATGATGAATTTATCCATATGCTCATCCATATCTCAATAGTCTTTATGAAAAACACCTACGACTCTAATATTTTCAAAAAGTAAATACAAATCTCTAATCAAATGATGCAAAATATACCTATACAGTACATTATGAATACTTCATTTCACAAATAGCTCTTAACTAACATGATAATGTTCATGTGAAACAACACCGAACCCTTCCAATGTGTTCATCAAGAAGATAGTTGTAATATTTTAACCTGTACACATTAGTTAGTAGTTATCGATGGATTTTGAGACATGCTTCCATGTAACCATTGGAAACAATGCACGTAGAAAATTAGGGATTCATGTTGGACATGGTGTATCATTGCTCAAAAAGTGATTTGATTTCATTTATTTGGACATTCTGTCTTTCTTAAGGATGGTGTGGAAACAATTGGACCTATACAATTTTTCTAACATCAATGGGAAGTGGAATCACAAATCACTTTCACTGCGATTAAATCCATTTTCTTTGAAAAAATAAATGATGATTTGAAAAGGATTCTGGAATCTGGTTCCCTCCTAAGCGTACAGTACTCTTAAGCCTAATACGTTTCATTTCACTAATGTGGGCTATTTTGGTGTGCCTGAACATCAAGTTGAGTAAGATGTGTGACATGAACAAGGACCAACTTGAAGTTCATTTTTTTGTTGAAAGTTGATCTATTTTTAAAGCGGATACTAGCCACCCCTTGGCTAATGAAATATTGTGATGTAAGAAACCATGGAATGTTGATTAATACTATAACTTAGTGAATTTTTCCTTCCAATTATCCAACATTTTCTCACAAAATAACAAAATGATTCATCACAAAAAATGATTCATCACAGAAAATGATATCATCATCATCATCATCATCATCATCATCGAAGCTTCCTTTGTATCATTCTCTTGGGTGTTTTTGAAAACGCTATCTTGTATGGAATTATTATGATCTAGTCATGTATCACACGTGAAAT
Source organism: Penium margaritaceum (assembly GCA_023375785.1). Lineage (NCBI taxonomy): Eukaryota > Viridiplantae > Streptophyta > Zygnematophyceae > Desmidiales > Peniaceae > Penium > Penium margaritaceum. Next base: position 46,601 of record SZWC01013825.1, read on the forward strand.
TTAAGCATTTGGTTTGTGACATGAAAATGACGTGTGGAAATTATTATACATCAAGAACCACCATTGCACTAGAAAATGCAATTTGTGCATCCGCTTCAAAATGTCATGCATTTTATAAATGTTTTAACTTTTCCATTGTGGTTTTTTATTAGCTTGTAAATATTCAAAGAGAGTTTCTTTCTCCTACACGCTCAATTTCTAGCCAACATAAAAACGTAAAACTGCATCAGTTGAAATCATATCTAAATAATTAAGGTCGTTTACATGGGTGCAATGTGGAAATTTTTCGTCTACATTAAAAATAAAACAAAATAAAGATTTCATTTGTTGTGAATAGAGCACACAACATGATATTGATACCATGTATGAAGGAAACTCACTACAAAAATGCGTAGTATGATTAAGGCAAAGGTTTGGAAAGCGCACGTTGGAAGCAATCATGCTTAAAAACAACAAGCAGGATGAAAATAAATTCAATTTAAAACATCAATTGCGCCCATGGACGTCAAAAGAGTAACTTCCATGTTTTCTCTTCAAATGTGAACCATTAAATGAAATAAAGTAAGGTGATTTCATCAATTCAGACAAACCTTGTCAAGAGATTCCTAAATCTAATTGTTTTGATTACATCATTAGTGCAAGCTATCAAATGGTTTGCTTTAAAGGTCATGGTAATGATGAGACGGATGAATCATAGAATTTTGAGGAAGGAATGCTTAATAATGGTATTTAAATTTATAATGCAAAATAATTCTTTTGTATTCTCTTTTTTCCACATACTATTCCAAATGATTTGTGAAAATTTTCTTGCCTTCTTAAAACATGCAAAAGAAAGAATTTATTTATGATGTAAACCTCATTGGGTTTGGGCTATTACGTATGAACATGTCATGTTGTGTACTTAAATTGGCTCCTTTCATTAATCTAGTTCGGGTTTTGGTGTAAAATACTCTTGTCATATTCATAATTCTATGCTAATGCACCATTGTTTTTTAGAAAACAATTTCTCCTTTTTTGTTTTACGAAACAACATTAACCCATGTGTGAAACCTTGGTGATGTTAGGGCTCATCCAAAGAATGCATTTTATGGTTTTATGGTAAGTCATCCCTCTTTTATACACTTCATTACCTATGAATGCTACTCCTCTATTATCTTCACTTTTCAAAAGTTTGATAGTATGTACACACTTATTACATCACTAGTTTCTTAGCTGAAAATGAGAAATTACAATCCATGCGTATAGGCTTGGTGGTGTAAAAGTTCATCAAAGGCATGAATTTTATGGAGTTATGGGTCTGACAGCTCAGACCCTGTCACCCCCTTCTCCTAAAGTGTGAAAGTGCAATATCTCAGGAAGTGTATCTGATTGTCATATTTGTAATACACAAGAGTATTTCTCGATAGAATATTCCAAATTTTCCTTTTGTTGTTGATCTACATACATACACGGACTTTTTCGAACACAAACTATAAGTTATTTCTTGTACTCACATCCTCCCATGAATACCTTACATTCGTAAGAACACAAACTAACACCTTAAGCTTGTCACCCCAAAATACGTCAAATGTATTGATATTGGGGGAGAGTGTCTAGGAGTGTATCCTAGGTACGTGTGATAATTTACACCAGTGTATCTATTCACTTATGTATTTTTGGAACCCCCTTCTAGATACACTTCCTAATACACTTCCACAATACACTTTTGAATTTTGTGAGGAGGTAGTGAGTGCACAAGACCCTCTCACCCCCCCTTATGTAAAAGTGTGTTAGGGTTGTGCACCTATGAGGGTTCCTGATAGAAATTGTTAGAAATACTCAAGTTTATTTCTTAAGGAAATGTTCCAAATTTCCTTTTGCCTAAATAGACCATCCTCCCAAATTTATAAGTGTATTGGAGTATTGTATCTATGGGTGTATGTGAAAGATATTGACAATGATACATAAGTGTTTTTCATGATTTTGTTAGGAACCATCTATGAACATCGATTGACAACCTTTGACGGAAACGAAAAGTACAATAATTTGCTCATACACACATTGTCCATCCAACGAGTAAACTAGTTTTATGTTTGCCATTGGACATTGATTGACATCAATTTTTAGACATTGTAAGCTTAAAGAAGCAAAACCTTGTCCGTGCCAATTGTTTTTTTAACAAATGTGCCATTAGGGCAGGAGTTTGTGCCCGCACGAGCAAATAAACCCATAGAATCCCATGGACACCCATTCTACGATTGACCATAAAGAGGCAACTAGTATGGGACAAACAGAACCCCCCAGAAATATTACAAAAACATCCATTGCCTTTCATTTGACAGACAGTGTTTTTGTTGCGTGGGATTCAATGAAGACGCCGCAAGCGTGAAAAATGACCTGCGGCAGTCATAATGGACTACTTTGCCAAACAAAAAATAGCTTTGATGAAAAGAGACAAGAAATAATGACAAGAAATATCAGGTAATGTATAACAAACATATCAAGGAAAATTGCATGTCACAAAAGGGGTCACCTTAGAGGTGCCACCTTTCTTGGCAAAAGAAAGGCAACCAATGAGGCCCCCCTTGTCGCGGGGCCCAGCAGGTGCCCAGACAAATACCCAAAAATGAAACAATTGAATCCCAAATCCTTAGTTTGGATAAGTATTCATTGAAATTAACTGAGAGGATATAATAAATCAAAGGGATTTCAATCAAAGTTCCAGGGTACGATCCATTGAAGTTTCTTTGCATCTAGGATTCACATGAAGCTTCCACAAAGCTTTCCTATTAATGATAGCTCATTTCCTGGAAACATCCTCCACATCTTTTCCAACTTTATACACTAGTTTTTTGCTGTGTACTTTTTGGGTGATTGACCACAAACTATTTTATACCAAGCATCATGCCATCACTATGTGTTGAACTAAAGATATGAAATTCTCATCCATGTTGATGAGTATTATGTACAAATGCAAGAAAGGTAATGATCACACCTTCATCCTCAAATAACATGTTGAGGCCAAGACACTTACACAAGCAGGTCTGCCAATGGGGTTGGTAATTATTGTCATGTATGGGCCCTCCTCTTACATATTTTGGTAAAAATATATTTTCACAAATTATGAGAGGCAGTAATTATTTTCGATTGAGATACTCCTACAACGTTTTTTTCCTTCCAGAGTTCAACCAAAATATGCTAAATGTATTTTAATAACACAAATAAAGTACTAGAAAATGAGAATCTTGCCTGCATTTAACAGTTATCATCAATCAACTCCTAAGATTTCTACTAAGGTAACGATTATATCTGAACCAAACCAATTCCTTTTTTTAAGTCACAATTACATGCATGTATAATATGAGTTCAGAGAAACCAAGAGATCTCATCAAGGAGGCTCCATGAACCTCATTCGCTGTGCATTTAGAAAGCATGTGCAATTTGAAAGGAGGGCTGGTAACAATGTGTAATTTCATCAAGATCTACATATAGTGGCTCGTAACAAACAATGTGATGGGTTATAAGAAGAAATTGAGCTCAAGTGCCATTAAATATGGCTAAAGGAGAATGTTGTACCATGAAAAAATGTATTTATGTAATGTATGTGAATATATCAATAGAAAATTGCAAACAATATGTGTTTGTTCTGTGAAGAACCCGGATTTTGTCGTAAGAATGAACTTAGAATGTACACTACAAAACATGTCGTGGGTATGTGGAGACGAATTAAATTTTTAGGTTAAGCATTGACTTAAGGAACATTACAACGTTCACAAAGAATTGTTCTAGAAAGAGATTTTACCGTGGTCCAATCCATTATTCAAATAAGTGAAAAGAGCTAATCCATGCTATTTCATTTTAACCTTATATTGTTTCTAAAAAACACATAAGGTTCTTGTTTTCACACATTTTTATATGTTGAGTAACAGAATCATCATCATACAAAATGTGGATGGTAAATGAGTCGAAATAAGAACATGAATATATCTAGTATGTTTTTCACGTGGCTACTATTTTTGTTTTCTTAGGTGCCCTTGTTTCTCATTCATCACATTTTTCATTATTTTATTTCGGCGGTCAAGACCCAATTCATGGTATATCAAGTCTACGTACTTTGTCCCATTGCCTGTTGTATGCGAATCGTGATTACCTATATAGATTGTTCACTTCTGACCATTGATAAACTTGAACATCACCCGTTTCCATAGAAGTGGTGCCATGGGAGGTCACCATAGCCTTTGCACTTATCTTTGTGGCCATAGTGTTTGCATAATCATCCTTAATGAATTCAAATGAAAAAAATTATTGAGCATTTTCTATTTGTTTTTCCATTGAATTGGTCTGTATTTCTATTTTAACAACATTTCTTACGTAAGAAAATGTAATTCACCTATTTTGCCTCATACATTGTCACCGTACGTTATTACCAACAAAACTTACCAATTTGACATGAATTCAACCATAAATAGCATGTATATGCCTTGAAGCTATGTGTAAAAGTGCGATATAAGAATTTGAATAAAGGAAGATGCAAAATATAGTTTAGGTAGAATGATGTAAGGCGGATCTTTGGCTTCAATGATCTGCGTTCAGCCATTGCCGTCTTTGGAGTGAAATGACAAGGGATTCCTGAGTTGTGAGAAGCATCAACTATGATCATGGTGATAAAACATGGATTGTTTTGCCAAAATCAGCTATCGTGACCAGCATAATCCCTGAATGTATTCTTCTTGACTAAATTGAACATAACATAAGAGGGTAAAAACCATGGCTCTATGACGATGGAAGGTAACACCTGGACAGTACACTCCAAACAAAATATATTATGGGGATCACGGGTCACTTGCCTATGGCAAAAAATCAATGCTCACCAAACTTATGTTAAAAAGAAACTGCCATGATGAAGAGGGAGGAAACTCGGCTCCCACATGATTTTGGGCTTCATTAATACAAGGAAGAAAGGGGAAGATGTCTCACGTGAGAAAAAAACTTTAGGTCTACACAAAGGAGTTTAGCCCAATCTTCTTTTGTAGTAGTGTGACAAAGATTAATGAACAATTCAATGATGGTGTGATTACATGTGGTGGGAGAGGCATTGTGATGGAATCATTAGGTCAATACATCCTGGTGAAGGGCGGGAAGTAATGGGAGATAGTTAATGATGGTTGGCTAGAGAAGGTCATGCAACAAAAGAAGAAATACAACATGTTCACTTTAGGAATGATGATGGAGAAGGTTGATTGTGTTGGAGGAATATGAAGGTGATGAAGGAATTAGAGAGTTTACTTGCTCTTGTGCATGGTCAATGCCACAATGAAGACTATGACAAGCAAGGTAGGGGAGTGAGGGGGGAGAATCAAATAGTTAACATTAAGAATTGGGAGAAATGCCACAATGGATCGGGATTAGGGTAGGAATGGTCCAAGAGAGTGGAAAAAGGGAAAATAAACAAGGCAAGTAATGAAGAGCAAAAACATGACTCAAGAGGAGTGATGAATGGCACTAATAGGTAAAGGAGGGTGAGGGTGGGTCAAAGGTAGTGGAAGGATAGAATTGGACGTGGTGCACAGGTGATAAGAGAGAGAGAGAGAGAGAGAGAGAGAGAGAGAGAGAGAGAGAGAGAGAGAGAGAGAGAGATAGATAAGAAAGGGAAGGGTTTAAAAGAGCCAAGGGATACAGGAATTTGTGACTTGTGTATTGAGGAAGAATGCCAAGGATTATCATTTGGACAAGAGGAACGGTTAGTGAGGGGCGTGATGGAGAAGGAGGCACAAATGAAAAGGTGTGAATGGAGAGAGAAGTGATGATAGAATATGAGGTGGAGGGTGATGTCTTGGTGCTGAAATGGCAGGTGTGGAGAGATGAAGAGGAAGGTTTCACAAAAAAGAATTAAGGAGAAGGTGTGTTATGGCAGGAGAAAGCTAGCATGCACAAGGAGGGAGAAGAACACAAGACCAATTTTTGACCATAGTGGAAGTGCGTAATAAGATAGAAAAACATCCAAACTAGTAAAATGGGTAGCAGAAATAAGAAGATCAGAAGAAGGTCATGAGGGAAAAAGACAAAATTGATACATGCTTAAAACCAGTAGTTACCAGTAAGGGGAAATGACACGAATACTATACACAAAAGGATATACATAAAAAAAGCACTAGTGAGGGCAAATAGGTAGTTTTGCATTCCGAAGCGGACTATGTATATGATAAAGAAGGGGTGGCTTCTAAAAAATGGTTGGAAAAGAGATTGGAAAGAATTGGGGCCAATGGGGTGTTGAAGAAAGGCTAGAGAAGATAGAGTCCAGAAAATTAAATTACAAGAAGGGATAAATAAGATTCAGATACAGAAGAGGATATTGATCTAAACAAAGATTGTGAGAGAGGGAATAAGAGTGATAACTACATGAAAGAGAGTAAGAGAGATACAAAAATTAATGGAGAAAGAGGGAGATGAGGGGAAAAAGGGGGACAGGGTGTTGGAGAAAATGAATGGAGAAGGGAGGGTGGAAAGTAAAAAGCTCCAACACAAAGGTGGGCCTCATTACTACACTACACAACATTGAATACTAGTAGATATAAATGCAAGAGGGAGTGATGTACACTGGAAGACTGGTAAAAAGAAAAGGGAAGGATATAAGCGTGAGATACTTTAAAATTTTAGATGATAAATTTGATGAATACAAAGATTATGGAAATGAAGATGAATTTTTGAACTAGTGTCGAACATGATGGCAATGATGAAAATGATGATTGTGATAAAGGGATTGAGGAGGAAGGGGGCGTAACTCAAATAAGGTGACAAAAAACATATATAGAGAGAGATTTAACGTCAAGAGGAGGATAGACAAAGAGCTTCATGAGGATGGGGTAACAGGGGCAATAACAATGATACTGAGCATAATAGTTATGATGGAGACGACAATCATGAAGATATGAGATAGCTATAGGATGCAATGGAAGGATATGGACTGATTGATAAATATGAAGATAAAGGTGTCAAAGTTGATGACGGTGTTAATGATGACAGTAAGATAGGGCGGTGGACAATATCAAAGTGTAGATGCAACAGAGAGGAAGTGATATAACGTGATTGCGAGAAGGAACATGCCAGATTTAAGAAGAGAGGGGCAGAAAAATTGGCTTAAGGAGCAAGGGTGGGGGGCTAGGTGTTGGGGAAAGAAGGTGGGGGTTGAATTTGAAGGGAGGGTAAAGTACAGAGAGATAGATAGATAGAGAGAGATAGAGATGGAGAGAGAGATACATAGAGAGAGGAGTAGACAAAGAGATAGAAGGAGATAGAGAGAGGATAGGATATGGGGAACATGTGAGGGAATGGGGTGGTAGGGAGGGGCTCTATAAGACGTATTAATGGAGCTAACAAGCTGGGAAAGAAGAGAGGGACGAAAAGAGGAGTAGACAAATGAAAATAAAGCGGGAGAGAGAGGGATTGGATGGCCATACAAAGGGGGAAGTAGGCTACAAAAGGTGCAAAAGAGAATGGAGCTAGAAGGGGGAATGGAAGGGTAACGTGGCGTGCTCTTTGCGAGTGGATTTGGCGTGATGGTGCAAAAGGAAGGATAAACAGTGATAAAGAGAGAGAGGGGGGAGATATACCGAGAGAAATATGTAGAAAAAAGAAAAGGAAAAATGATTTAGACATAGATGATGGCTCACAAGCAAGGGACATGGGAAGGGGAAAGAGTATAACAAGTCAAAGGGATGGTGGTTGTGAAGGCAATAAAAAGGCAAAGGGAAGAGGTAAGAGAAAAGTTTCAAGGAAGGAGGAGGGATCATATTGAGGAAGAGAGAAATTGTAAGAAGTCGAAATAATAGAAATAATTCAAGGGCAAGAAGGGGAAAATAGACGGAGAGAGAGAGAGAGAGAAAGAGAGGAACGAGGGAGTGAATGAAGGAAGGAAGAGCTAGGTGCGCAAAAGAGAGGTTGGAAAGGATGAACAAGAGAAAGAATTCCAGAGAGAGATAGTGAGAGAGGCAAAGAGGGAGGTGGGGAAATAGAAAGATAATACAGATTTGGAGTAAAGGAGTGGGAAGGAGAGCAAAATAGGGTAAAAGGGTTGCTTTTGAGAGGGGGATATGGAAAATAGAGAAAGAGGGAGAGGGAGAAGAAGAGAGACAAAAACAAAGGATTGAAAGAGACTTTAGGTAAGTGAAGTGACAGGAGCACCACAAAGGGGAGGATGAAGGCTACATGGTGTATGGTTTGTTGGTGCAAGGGTGGAAAAAATGAGGGGATTGGAGGGAAGTGTAGGGGGGAAAGGTGGGAAATGATAGGGGGTGAGGGGGGTGAAAGGGGAGAAAATAGAGGAAGAGGGTGAGGAGAGAGAGATAAAGAGAGATAGAGGGGGAGAGAGAGGGAAGGAAAAAACGAGAGAGAGGGGTAGAAAGAGAGATATAATGACAAAGAGAGAAGAGATGGGGCATCAACAAGGGGCGAGAAAGACGTGGCAAGGTATGGGAGTAGGGCGGCTGAAGGTTGGGAGTGAGCCAGGAAAGGAGGGGAGAAGGCAATGTGCGATTGGATGCAGGGAGGTGAAAAGGATGGGAAAAGGTGAGGGAAGAGGGAGGAAGAAGGAAAAGAAGTGGGGAAAAAGGGAGGATCCCAAATAGCACGATGGAAGAGAAGAGGAAAATTATTTGTGAGAGGGAAGAGTGGGAAAGGGAACTTTGAGGAAAGAAGGGTAGATGGAGAAGGTGGGAAGGGTTTTGTAGGGTTGAATTATGAAGTAGGGGAAAATGTGTATGGAGGGATGGGTGGTGAGAGGGCGGATTAGCAGATTGACAAAGAGGGAGAGGGATGAAGAGATGGAGAGGGAGAGAGTGATAGAATGTTTGACAAAGAAAGAAAGAGAGAGAGAGAGACAGAGAGAGAGAGAGAGAGACAGAGAGACAGAGAGAGACAGAGAGAGAGAGAGAGAGAGAGAGAGAGATAGAGAGAGAAAGTAAAAGAAACGGAGAGAAGTAGAAGTTATAGACACAAGGAAATACTGATAAAGGAAATGCAAGGTGAAAAGGACAAAAACAGAGTGTGGGGCGGGACAAGAGGGGAGAGGGGGGATTGGTTGCGGTCAAGACAAATGGCAAATATTTTATGAAGCGCAAGAGAAGGCGAGCAAAGGAGGGCCATGTGAATCCCCCAGAGAATGTTTCACATACAAACGTACACAAATGGAGGGGAATAAGGATCAAGGGAAACAAAAAATAATGGTAAAAAAGAGTAATGTAAGAGGTCGATCATCAATGCCTATGAATTATGTAAGGCCACTGCAATCCTCAAAATCACGTGACAAGGAATCAGAAAGTCATCACCAAAATCTATTATGATCATGATTTTAACATAATATAACCAAATAACCAGTCTATAACCTTCATTAAAATCATGAGAAAGACTGTAATTTCTATTGCTCAATTACAGGGGGCGAAGGCTGCGCGTTGGGCAATGGCACCACTAAGAGCGATGGCGCCACCGAGAGCAACACTGCCAGGGGCGACGGCACGGCCAGAGGCTACAACACCAGTTGGGGAGTCAGAACCGCCAAGGGCGACCGCACCACCAAAGGCAACGACACCACCAAGGGCAATGACACTGCTTATAACGGCAACACTACCGACTGTGATAGCCCCACGGGGAGCGATGTTCCTACCAACAATGATGACATCGCCAAAAGCGACATCACCACCAGTAGTGACAAAACTGCCAGGGGTGACGACAATGTGCACAGGGCCACCAGAGGCGCCAGCGCGGGCAAGACAGACAAGGGGAATGGTACGGGGTGCGTTGGTGGGATGAAGTGCAAGGGCGTCAAGGATGGCCACTGAGAAGGGGAGCTGAGAGCTTGGGCGGGGGGTGGGTGGCGCTGGGGTGGAAAGGGGGGCCACGAAGCGCCTCGAGAGCCGTAGTAATGGTAGCCACAATGGCAGAACGAGGGGAGAGGACGACGATGTTGTCATTGAGGTCAGAATAAAGGGAGGTCGGAGGGCTCCAGGTGTGGGAGGAGACATCCTCAGGAGACGTCTGCTCACGGGCCGCATGGGCTGTAACCATAGTAGCGAAGGTGCTCAAGAGGCCAAGATCCGCCATGATGTTACTTGGCGTAGACCGAGGTGCAAGAGACGCTAGGAAAAAACGACTAAAGGAGGAGCAAGCATGGAGGATGGGAAGGGTGAACCATGGTGTCTAGTGTGTATTTTGGGGAGTGTATTAAAGGAAGGAGGGGAAGGGGGGAAGGAGTTCAAAGAGATACCGGGGAACAGGAAAAATGACGGACTCGGCACATAGGCAACCGGTGAAGAAGATCTTGAGGTGAGTAGGAGAGAATCACATCAGTACGAACAGGAGCAGCACAGGGAAGAAAGAAGTGGACGGGAGGGAGGGGATAGAACAGGGAAGGAGTACAAAGAGAGAAACAAAAGACAAGGACAGTAGGGAAGAGTGAGTATGAGGAAGCAAGCGAGAGGTGCAAGGAAAATGACAAGGAAGAAAAGAGAGGGGAGAGAGTGGGGGGGAGGGAATGAGAGAAAGAGAGACATAGAAAGACAAGGGAAGAGAAATAAAGGAAGAGAAAGAGAGGGAAGGGAAGTGGAGAATGCAAGGAGGAAGAGAAAAGCATGGACGAGGGGAGGGTAGGGGAAAGGAAAAGCGAGAAGGCTGAGAGAGGAAGGAAGGCGGAGAGGAGGGGGAGGTGGCAGAGAGAGGGAGAAAGAGAGAGGAGATAGAGAGTGTGGATAAAGGGAAAGAAAAAGAGATTGAGATGGAGAAAGAAGGAGGAAGGGAGGGAGGAGGTGGGAGGTACAGGTGGAGAGGAAGGGCAGGTAGTGAGGAAGGGGTGAGCCCATAGGGAGGACGGGGAGGGAGGGGGAGGGTGGGAAGTAGACGTGGAGAGAAGAGGGAAGAGAGAGAGGAAGGGGAGAGCCCAAAGGGGTGAGGGGAAGGGCGAGGCCCAAGAAGGGCAAGGGCAAGGGGAAAGAGAGAGAGGGAGAGTAAGAGGGAGATGAGAGAGGGATAGAGAGAGAGTGAGAGAGAGAAAGGAAGGGGAAGGAGAGAGAGAGAGGGAAAAGAAAAGCATGGGAAGAGAGAGAGGGTAGAAAGGAGGAGAGACAGAATGGTGAGGGTGGTGTGGAGCCGAAAGGAGAGGAGGCAAGGAGAGGGGGAGGAGTTGGCAGCGACGGGTAAACCTGGAAAAAAAAAACCGACGGGGAGGGGGGGCGTCCAGAGGCCGGACCAAACGACAAGAGGAGGCAAGAGCAGAAAACCGTGTCGGCAGAGGAGCGACAAGAGGGGGAAGACAGTGTGTGATGACCTAGGAAGGATGGAAAGCAACCCCGTGCAGAGGACCGAGGGTCGGACGCCGAGCCAAAGCCGATGAAGCAGATGGAGCAGTGGAAACGATGGCGCCAGAGCAGTAGTAAGGCAAACGCGAGGGACGCTGATGTGGGAGTTGAACGAGAGGGAGAGAGGATAGAGGAGAAAAAGAGAGGGGAAGGGAGAAAAAGAGGGATAGAGATAAGGGAAGGAGAGGGAGAGATTATAGAAATAGAGAGAGAGAGAGAGATAAGAAGAGAGGGGAGGGAGGGGAGGATTTGGATAGGAGTGGAGAAGGGGAGGTTGGGAGAGGAAGAGCAAGGAGAAGAGGGGAGAGAGGGGTGGAGGGGAACGTGAGTGACGCGGAGACGGGGATTAAGAGAGGCAAGGGAGAGAAGAAGTTAATGGGGGGAAGGAGCGAGAGGGAGGGGGAGATGAGTCAAGGAGATGCTTGGAGGAGAGGATGAACAGAGAAGGGGAGATAAGGGTGGAGAGAGAGTGAGGGGGATGAGGGAGAGGAGGGAGAGGAGGGAGAGGGTGGAGAGTAAAAGAGGGACACAAGGAGAGAGAGAGAGAGGGGGAAGCAAGATGAACAACACCAGAGCAAGGAAAAGGGGAAGAGGGGAAAAGCAAGGCAAGAGTGGAGGGAGACGGGAAATGAACAAGGGGAGCGCAAGAATGTAAATGGATGAAGCGGCGGAGGAGCGAGAGGAAGAGGGGAAAATGATAAGAAAAGACACACACACAAAGAGGAAACAGGCATGTGGGAGATGAGGACCCCACACGAGGCACACAGAGGGCAAGAGCAACAGCGACCAAGGAGGCACTGGAGGAAGGGGAGCGAGAGAGGGGGGTGACAAGACAATGAGAAGGGCAATGCGGACACGAGCTGGCCAAGGAGCACACACGAGGCACACATGGAGCGCACATGAGGCACAGTGACGACAGATATGGGCCACGAACAATGAATCAATAAGGAGTGAGAAGGAGAGGGGGAGAAGAGGGAAGGAGAGAAGAAATGAACAAAAAGTAAGAGCGAAAAGCTTGTTAGCGTGACCCTTATATGGTCGCACCACAAGCCTCGTTTTGCTTGCCACATGGTGTGATGAGCCACACGAGACACATGAAAATTGCTTGAGCGAAAGTCAAGCGTGTCCCAAGGAGCACAGCGTAAGGAGACATCCGTCTTGTATGGAAAACAAACTAGGAGATAAGCAGAGGACTAAACTAGGTCTGCTGACACGAGTAGCACCAAATGTTCACTACTTTAACAGTACATAGTTGCCTTCATGACTGTTTCCATGACATTTTTTTGGCATGAATGAACATGTTGAGATTCATACAAAAGGTACACATAATGTTTTGATAACCACAAAAGAACAATAGTTGAAAACTTCTGTACATGTTTTACTATCATGAAAGGAATGGATAGTGAATAAATTTCATGATTTCACATGGATATGGGATTACTTACATCTCCCGACATAGTATGTTAGTATATTGGGCCTTTCTTGCTTTAGTTTATGCTTGCATAATCAAATAAATAAGGCATGTGTTTCCCCCCTTAGGACTCCATTCATCAAAGATGTGTAAATAATATGCAGATGGATAACCCATAGTTTATGTGTTCCATGAATCAATTTACCATGGCCACGCTGTTTTGAGAAAGTTCTTGCAATACCCTTTTTTCATAAAATAATATTTCGATCATTACTTGGCTTCTCTTCATTTTATTCAATCAGCATGTTGTTTTACATTTGCGCTTACTTTGACCATCATTTTCCATGTAGAAAGATGGTCTTAGAAATTAAAACAAATCTCTTAAACGTATTTAGTTTCATGATCTGTTATCAAAGGATCCTTTAAAAAAGAAACCTAAAAAATGATGAAATTTGACATACAAATGTTGAACTATTTAAAAACAAATATAGTACATGAAACGTAGGTTATATGTCTCGTTATAATGTTTCATCCACTTTGGTATACATATTTCATGATCAAATTAGCAGATCTGATAATAATTTTATGTTTTACGACTAGAATATGTATGTTCAAACACTTTCTTTTTAAGATATCTTACATTTTTAGAAAATGAATGAACAAATGTATTTTGAAACCAAGGCATTTAAATCTCTCTTTATTTTGATTTTGTAGCGCATTATCATTTTTTATTTTACAAATTTGAATTTAAATATATATCAAATAATATCTTATTGTTTTTATGTGTTTAGGTGATATTTGTAGAAGTTTTTACCTTAAGATAAGAATGATAAATTTTGTGAGTCAAAGTGGTTTTATTTTTTATTTTCACCTCTCGAATTGTTTAAGATAGGCTCGTTTTGGTAATAGGATGGTTAGTTTGAATGTTATTTATTTTAATAGATGATCATCTCTTCCTTTTCTCCTTGGAAATCTTTAGGATAAGTACGTCCAAAGATTACATATTTAAATCCCCTTACGGGATTTAAATTTAAATATGTAATCTTTGGACATAACTGAAATACGTCCAAAGATTACATATCAAAATTTGAGTTTTTTTGTGATAAATTTGATATGAGTGTTTTTCAAACATTTAATCTACTTTTGTTGTTGTCTTAGAGCAATCATCTTAACATTTCTTGGCCAAGGACATGTTATTTACTAGTGTGAGAAGAAAACAATCCATGAAGTTTTTCTTTGTGTGTATGGGAAGTGAATTTGTTTTAAGTGAAGGCACTAGTTGAAAGGTATGTGTCGGTGTACTAGACGACATGTTTCTTTCTTGTTAGCTCAGTATCCAAGCTATCATGGAGTCATGGGGTCACCTGTAGCTCAGCGGTAACCATTAAAAATGCTTAATACAAACATTCAAGATCTTCAATTTTGAACCCTTCTTTGTATTTGCCCGATGTTGTTGAGGGTTGTGAGGTAGTCGCTTTTGAAAAATTTGGCCTTCTCACTATGCAGGAGACTGGTTTGGATAAATCTTCCAAATCAATCGGGCGCCTTATCTTCGGAATGCACACTTCGTCATTCCGCCCTGGAGCAATGTTTACTTTTCTGGTTCCCTCTTCTCTCGAGCCGGAAGCCCCGGCGGAGGTCTACGCTCCCGGCTCCCTCTTCTGTGAGAGCCGCGTGGGACGCTTCTCCTGTCGTTATGTCTGGCCGTGCCCTTCCGCCAACAGCCATGGGCTGGGCGACTCTGGCTCTGGCACTGCCTCTTTCCTTGAGGAGCTGAAGGCGGCTGCGTAGCGTTGCCTGGATTGTGACAGCCTTCCCACGTGATGACCCTTTCTCCCTTTCTCCCGAAGAGAATTTAAAAAACGAGACTCGTTCTTTCTTTTTTGCTGCGGCGAAGCATCTCAGAAGGGACCAAGGCCAGAGCGCTACCAGTTGAAGCGCTTCTGAGAGAATCCCGCGTTTTTCTGACTTGGTGGGCCTGCCCCTTTTCCTTCCAAAGGAAAGAAAACCAGTGAAATCTTCCACAAAATCTGGAGCAGAGGGCACTTCGGACTTGAGGAGGGGGAGTGGGGACCTCCTAGAGGCGGCATCTCGGGAATCGTATGTTCTGGTGCGGGTGGGGGTTTCATGGGGGGGGGTGGTGGGAGGGGAGGGGAGCCCCCCCCCCCTCCCCCTCCCCTCTTGAGATGGGGAGGGGGAGAGGTACGGCATTCTTGTTGAGATGCAATGTGCAGTGCAGGACCCCTTGCAGCTGGCTCAGGATTACGGCGGAGAGGTACGGCATTCTTAGCAGCGCGGACAATGCATGATGAATTATTGCCGATCAAGGACTGGCGCGTACCCACGGGCAGCCAGAAACAGGCTAATTGCCTCCGGCAACAGAAAAGCATGGCTACAAGAAAAAAAGGTTTTTTGCTCCCATGCCGAGAAGCTAGCGCGCCAGTCACACGCCGCGGGGTGAGTGACACGCGCGCACGGACCTGCACCGCTCAAGACCGGGCGGCAGAATACCTTGGCAGGGAAGAAATTACCACTACTACGCCTACCACCCACGCCCACTTGTTGCGACAAGAATTTTGCAAGGGGACTCGTAGGCCCTACTGTTGTGACCCCCCAACCCCCCCCCCCCCACCCCCCGCCCCCCCTCCCCTTGCAAAGCTGGATTCCTATCAACAGGGGAGATGAAGCTTGCACAGGCAATGCGGATGACCGTGGCAGTGTTTGCTGTGGCACTAATTCTTCTTCGTAGTGTTTTTGTGCAGCAGATTGCTGCTTCTGCTTGAGCTCCTGCTGTTGCTTCTGCTTCAGCCCTGTCAGCCATCTCGCAAAGCAGCAAGCCGGGCACAGCGCCTTAAGCACAGCCAGAAGCAGCCTCCACAGCAATGGCCTTGCTGCAACAGCAGGTCTGGGGCATGCCGCTGTCGTCAATCTCCTCCAGAGCAAGCTGCTGCGTCGTCGTCGCAGCCGCGTGCTGCTGGGCCTCCGTGTGGCGCTGACTGAGGCGTAGGCGATGGAGATCGTTTGCCGCATCGTCGACAACGTGGGCGCCGCCAAGCCCAAGGCCGGTCTGGCGGTACAGAGGGCCGCGATGGCGGTGCGGCAGCGGCAGGCGGCCGTTACGGTGACGCACACGCAGTGGGCGCTGATATAGGCGCGCCTCGAGCTTGCAAAGGCGGAAGCGGTGTTTTTCGCAAAGCTCCGGAGCAAGTGGGAGGTCGCCACGCTCGCGGACGCCGCGGTGGCGGTGGCCGCGGCAGCCGCGGACGTCGTCCACGAAGCCAAGGAGCAGGACCCGAGGGTGATTGCGGAGCGGTACGGGGTGGAGGAGGCCGGTGCTGTGGCGCACCTCGTGGCCAAAGTGGTGGGGGACGCCACGCCGCATTTGCTACGCGCGGACAAGCGGGCGGCAGATGCGCTCAAGATTGCCAAGGAGATGTAGAAGGCCGTCTACCTTGTAGATGGCCCTGTGCCCTTTTCTAAGCATCTTATCAAAGCGTTCAGAAAAAAAATGCAGGAAAAGACAATCCTGCCACAGCTGCTGCTTGCGGACAAGTAGGCGACAGATGCGCTCAAGACTGCCCACGAGATGTAGGGGACCCCTGCCTTCACCATCAGGGTGGCCTCATTGTTGAGGGGGAGATGAGCACATAGATGCAAGCATTGTGTGTGGGAGGGGATTTTTCTGCAATGAAGAGCAAGCGGATACACTCCATGTTGTTGGATTCCGACAACGCTTGCACGGCTTCCTACACCTACTGGGTCACAAGTGCACGAGTAGCCACGAGAGAAAGTGCGTAGAAGCTTCCTAGCAACACGGCCGCTGACCGGGCGTCAGTGCCTAGTCAGACGGTGACGACAGTCACAGGTCGTACACACAGCGGCAAGGGTTTGGCTAGGAGACACAAGTCAAAGTGTCAGAATGCTTCAATATAGCATATGCAGAGAGAAATGACAACTGACAGGTCCAGGGCATAAATACCTGCCGCGGCGCACGGCGGGTGTCGTACGCGGCAGTCCAAGAGCTGTCCTAAAACCGGCCCAAAACCACTGTTTTGGCCGTAACTCTGCGCACACATGTCAGAACCCTACGCCGTCTGAACCTAGACGTGCAGAATCAAAAGACGCATACAACAACTAGTCACATGCATGCATCCATCGACTGACAGCGAGTATATAATGCAAAAACATGCAAATGGGCCTCATGCCCAGTCCGCCGAAAGGCGCCTACAAGACGTAGAAGGCACAGCAAGGACTCTCGGTGACATCTGGGGCTCTGGAACAGTGGTCGGTCAGCTCCAGACGGGTAGTCCGCCGCCTGTCGTCGCCAGGGCCGCCTGCCTCAGGGATCTGCACGAGTATGGACTCGGCCGAGTGGTCACAGTAAACTGTACAGGAACGGCACAAAGCACAACACTCCCCCATGACCCGATGGTACGCATGTCCATATGCGTGCAGCACTGGTACAACCACATAGTGAGTGACACAGACAGATGAGACGGCAACGTACATCCCACACTCAACCACTGTCACGCATGGGGCGAAGCCCAACGGAACGAATGGCCACCAGGAACTTTCCGCGTGCAAGTGCCTTCGTCAAGAAATCATCTCGCTGCAAGTCAGTGCCAACCCACATGATGGAGATCACGCGTCACTCCACCAGATCTCGAACGAAGTGATGCTCAACCGCAATGTGCTTTGTGCGAGCATGAAAAACACCAGAGTTATCCGTAATGGCGAGAGCACTCTGGTTGTTGAACGCAGCACAATGGCGGGTACTGACTGCCCAAGCTCAAGAAACAAGCGCTGCAGCCAAACTGCCTCAGCAGCCCCTACCCCCAAAGCCACATACTCTGCCTCCGACGAGCTACGTGCGATGCAGCCCTGCTTCCTGCTTTGCCAAGACAAAGCGGTACCACCGAGCAGAAACACGTAGCCAGTGCGACTGCACCCGTCAGGACTCCAAGCCCAGTCGCTGTCAGTGTAGCCGTCAAGGACCACCGAACACTGCCGACGAAAGCAGAGTCCAAGATACGGCATGGAAACCACGTACCGTACCACTCGCACAGCCGCGTGAAGAGCTCTCGCACGTGGAGCCTGCGAGAACTGAGCGAGGAGGTTGACGGCGAACGCGATGTCGGGACGTGTGGTCGTGGCCAGGTACATCAGAGATCCGATAAGACGGAGGTACAAGGTCACGTCCACTGTCTCCCCCAGTTGTGTAGGGTCATCCACCTTCAGGGCATCCTGCCCATCAGGTGTGAGTGGTGTGGAAGCAGTGGGCACTGCACCAAGGAGATCGCTAAAGCGCTCCCCCACGACTCGTGCGTATCGGGCCTGATGCAGCAACAGTGTCCGATGTCTCCGATCTCGCACAATCTCCATAGCAAGAAACACCGATGCAGGACCGAGGTCCTTCATCCTGTAGGCGGTCTGCAGGACAGCCTTGGCCTCCTTCACGGCCTCCAGCGATGGAGACGCGATCAGAAGGTCATCAACATAGACCAGGATGGCGGTAAACCGCTCGGGTGTCGGTAGGATGAAGAGTGAGGGGTCCGCCTCGCTCTGTACGTATCCTACGCGAGTCAAGGTGCCAGTGATCTCCCGGTTCCAACACCGTGGAGACTGCTTGAGGCCGTACAAGGACTTGCGCAAGCGCCAGACCTTGTCACCGTCCTCAAAGCCTGGTGGCTGAGCCACGTAGATCTCCTCATCCAAAGAGCCATGGAGGAACGCGTTGTTCACATCCATCTGGTGTAGTTCCCAGTCATGCTGAGCTACTACACCGAACAGAGCTCGAGCTGAGGTCATGCGACCGACAGGGGCAAAGGTGTCAGTGTAATCAACTCCCTCAATCTGAGAGAACCCCTTGACGACCAAGCGGGCCTTGTAGCGTTCCAGTGAGCCATCCGGCTTCACTTTCTTGCGAAAGACCCACTTGACCTGAATCGCCTTCCTCCCAGGGGGAAGGTCGACCAGCTCGTAGACTCCGTGCTCTCGGATAGCGCGAAGCTTGTCCTCGCAAGCAGCTCGCCAGGCATCAGCATCCTGCGATGAGAAAGCCTCCCTCAATGTGCCCGGGTCCGGCGCCATAGAGGGGGAACTCTGCGTGGCAAGTGCACACGCCTCGGTGTCTGGCCAAACGGCCACGAGATCAGCTACTGCGTCACAGGCGATATGGAACTCGCGAGTGACCAGGTCGTGCCCTATGGGGCACGCTGGGTGTACCTCTAAAATCTCAGTGCGGACACTCAGGCCTAAGGCCTTTGTGCCTGGATCACCGCTCGCGATGCTGCGAGAGGAACGTCTGGGTCCGGAACCCGACGCTCGCTGAGCTCCTGAATCCAGTGGTCGAAGGCGACCACCGGGCTCACGGGAGTAACCGGAGGTCGAGGGGCGCACCTCTGGCTCAGGAACAGGTACGACCACAGGGACAGGTACGACCACAGCTGGTGAGGGCTGCGACGAGGCAGTCGGAGATGCCGTGCGCGTAGATGCATGTGTGGGGGACACTGAGCTGGGAATGACAGCGGGTAAGGCTGGCCCTGACACTGAGATAGGAGTGTCAGCCGACGTAGAGACAGGAGTGGGCTGGGCTGGGTTAGACGCCGGAACAGGGGTACCAGTGGACACAGAGGGTGATGCAGGAGGAGGCGTGGGAGCAGCGGTATCTGTGGGGTGCGAAGCAGGCTGGACAGGCGGGATCTCTGGACCGACGGCAATGATAGCCGGATCATCAAGTGCTGGAGATCGAGAGGGGACTCGAGCGGACACATCAGCCTGGCGAGGAATGGTCGCTGGCAAAGAGGTCTCCCCCATCCACCGAGGACCCTCACAGGAAGGGACATGAGCGGCAGAGAGCGCTGTGATCGAAGTCAGATCACGGTATGTGAGTGACTCAAAAAACAGTGCGTCACGGGACTCAATGACACGACGGCGAGTGGGGTCCCAAAAGCGCCAGGCCTTCGACCGCGGGGAGATGCCGATGAAGGCACACAAGCGACCCCGAGGGGAGACCTTGGACCCCTGCTGGTCCTCGGTGTACCATACGGAGGCCAGGGATCCCCAGACGCGTGCGAGACGAAGATCGGCACGGTGGCCAAACCAGAGCTCGTACGGTGTAACATGATCCGAAAGCGGACCATGCGGGAGGCGGTTCCAGACCCAAGTCATGTAGGCAAAGCCCTCGAATGCGAAGGACTCCGGGAGACCGCACTCAGACCGCATGGCGCGGACCGCATCCTCCATGGTGCGGTTCCAGCGCTCAGATACACCGTTCTGCTGTGGGGTAGCAGGAGCGGAGACCTGGTGAAAAATGCCGTGCTCAGCAAAGAAGGAGTCCATCTCGCCGAGGAACTCGCCGCCGCGANGGCACGGTGGCCAAACCAGAGCTCGTACGGTGTAACATGATCCGGAAGCGGACCATGCGGGAGGCGGTTCCAGACCCAAGTCATGTAGGCGAAGCCCTCGAATGCGAAGGACTCCGGGAGACCGCACTCAGACCGCATGGCGCGGACCGCATCCTCCATGGTGCGGTTCCAGCGCTCAGATACACCGTTCTGCTGTGGGGTAGCAGGAGCGGAGACCTGGTGAAAAATGCCGTGCTCAGCAAAGAAGGAGTCCATCTCGTCGAGGAACTCGCCGCCGCGATCCGAGCGAAAGGTATGTAGCGTGTGGCGAGACTGACGCTCAGCCATCACGAGCCAGAGCCGAACCGCAAGGGCGGCGTCGCTCTTCTGACGCAGACTGTAGACCCACCGCATCCGGGTGAAGTCATCAGTCAGCGTCAGAACATACCGGCCCCTCTCGGACAACGACTCGACCGGGAGAGGACCGAGCAGGTCCGAGTGGACGAACTCGAGGCGCCTCAGCGCTCGGGAACGCGAATCAGGGTAAGTGCACCGGTGCATCTTACCCTGAGCGCAAAAAAGACAATCGGTCTTGGGTGGCTTCTCGAAAGAAACCACGTCAAGACCAAGAGCGGGCTGTGTCCGGATAAGCTTCGACACAGTGTCGGAGCCCACGTGACACAGAAGTCGGTGAAGCAACCGCTGGTGTTCCGGGGATAGAACACCATTGACAAAAACTCGACCAGAGGAGGAGGGAGAGCAAGGGGAGGAGGGCCGAGCAATGCGGTACAAATCATCTACGACTGAAGCACGCAGGACAATGCTACGGGTGTCAAGAGCAGTCACAATCGCTGAATCAGCGGTATGCTCAACCGAGAGACCCATCAGAGTGCAGGCACGCACAGACAGCAGACTGAGCTCAAGATCAGGCACAAACAGCACGTCAGAGAGATACAGGGGGCCAGACGGACCATCAAAGCATACAACCCCAACACCGTGAACCGGTAAGGACTGACCAGAACCTGTACGAACAGAACGGGCAGTCGTGACAGGACCAAGTACCACAAAGTCACTACGACGACACGTCATGTGGTGGGTGGCACCGGAATCGATGATCCAAGTGCCACTGGAGTCACGACTGGTGGACGTCACTGTAAAACGAGCAATAGAACACTCGGCATCAGAGGGACGCTGAGCCGTCCATGGGAAGGAACGACGTACATCACGAAGGTGAGACTCATGAATCCAGCCAGTGCAGTCAGGTCCATCATCATCACATGCGGACTGTGCTCCCCCACACGTGTCATCACGAGTCACGAGGACGGACGAACAAGCAGTCTATGACCCACTCGACGATGACAACACACTCGCACCTCCCTAAAAGCGAAGCGCCAGAAGATGACGAAGCTCGGCGATGGTGCGGTCACGTGGGTCTGGATCACTGCTGCTCGCTGGTGAGGATGCATGAACAGCTGCAGTCATAGTCGCCGCGCGTCCAGAGGAGTGTGCGGTCGACGTGCCGGACGCGGTGCGAGTAGCATGGGCAGCCTGAAGTCCGCGAGTGATACGCTCCCAGTCGAGCGGCTGTTGGCACTCGGTGTAGCGATGGGCACCTCCACAGTTGTAGCAGTGCACAGAACGGCCACTGCTACCACTGAATGATGACTGCTGCTGACCCGATCCGCGCTTCCTATTCTTCTTCTTCCCCTGGGCAGCTGCTGCAACGCCCTGCGTCTGCGTGGGTGTAGACGGGGTCGAAGAGGAGAAGGAAGATGAGGTCGTGATGGAGGGTGACTGCAGGAGGGAAGATGGTGGTGAGGCGAGTACTGCTGCAGTGAGGGAAGTCTCCTGATGTGCTACTGCTACCTCGCGGGCCGACGTCACCTGGAGGAAAAGCTGATGGGCCCACGGGAGCAGCTGCAGGGTGGCTGAGAAAGGCTCGAGAGCAGCGTCGCTATACCGTGTGAATATGTCGGTGTACTCCAGGTGAACTCCGAGCATGATCGTCCGAAGCGCCCACAGCTGTGTGCCCCCTGAGGTCCCCAGCCGCGTGTAGATACGCATGGCGCGTCGCCAGTAATCCGCTGCAGGCTCCGCTGGTCCCTGACGGAGAGAGTGGAAAGCACGAATGTGGGACGCACGCGTGGCGTGCGTCTCTGCGGCCAGTAGGGACAACGCCAGATCCTAGCCTCCACGAGGATCAGCTCCGGTGCCTGTGCCAGCCTCGCCGAGAAAGGGACGGAAGTCAACGACAGTCTCGCATGGCATGGCGTAGAGAAGCCCTCGCATGGCCCGGGCTGCTGTCAGCACCTGTGCTGGATATGTAGACTGGTATGGGCTGTGGTAGTAAGGCCACACTCCCTCAGAATTGGCCCACACCTGAAACAGGATCTCCCAGCAGTCAAATCCATCCTCGCTGATGTACCGTGGAGGTGGTGCCTCAAAGTCCTTTGGCTGCCGCTCCGTGGGGAGAGCAGCCGCAGGCTGAGGAGGGCGAGTGACGGGAATCACTCCTGGAAGGGGGTGATCACTGGGGAAGTCAGGTGACGGTCGTATCGGGGACACGGGTGGAGGTCGGATACCCGTCTGCAGCTGACGGAGGCGCTCCTGTAGAAGACGAATCTCCCGATTATGGGAGTCATCCTCGAAGCCTGGCATGAATGGCTCGTCATCAAGGAGGTCCGCAGGTGGTGGGGAAACCACACCAGAAGCAGGCGGGGCACCTGTCACGGGCACCTGAGCCGAGTGCTGGGTGGAGGCCGCGACGCCGGCAGCTCCCTCAGAAATCCGCGGAGGAGCCGTGAATTGAGCGCGCAGGAGCTCAGTTAGCGTGCGGATCGCGTCGGTCTGCTCTCGCTGCAGACGACGAATCTCCTCCTGCTGGCTGCGCAGGTCCTCAATGGCCTGCGAGCGAGGGCTCAATACCCCTGAAGAAGAGGAGGAAGGATCACCTGGTCCCTTGTCCTTGTCGTCGGGCGAACTCATGTCGCCGCTCACTATGGGACGACAGGTCAAGTTTGCCGGATTTCAAAACCGTCTGCGTTTCTCGGGGAGTTGAAACGCTGGCAACTTTTGCATTTTCGGTTGAAATTTGGCTAAGTGTAATGCTGACGTCAGCAAGTGGTTGCTGACGTCAGCATGACCTGATGACATCAGCAACCAACAATGCTGACGTCAGCGCGTCCCCTCCCTTTTTTTTTTCTTTGTCACGGTTCTGCCGCTGCGCGGTGGCGAGCGGCAGCTCCGCGGAAGCTGCGCAGCAGCTTCCGCCCAGCTGCTGCTGCAGCTGTGCTGTCAGCTGCAGCAGCAGCTGCGTAGCTGCGTGTGCAACGGTGGCAGCAGCGGCTGCGCTGCTGCTGCTGCTGCTGCACGCGGCGGCTGCTGCTGCGCGCGGCGCTGCTGCTGCGCGCTGCAGCTGCTGCTGGCTGCCGCCGCCGTGCGCTGCTGCTGGCTGCCGCCGCTGCGCGCTGCTGCTGCTGCCACTGCTGCGCTGCTGCTGCCGCCACGACTGCCGCTGCTGCTGCTGTGCCGCTGCCGCTGCTGCGCTGCTGCTGCCGACGCCGCTGCTGCGCTGCTGCTGCCGCCGCTGCTGCCGCCGCTGCTGCCACGCTGCTGTGGCGGCCGCTGCTGCTGCGCTGTTGCTGCGCGGCTGCCGCCGCCGCCTCTGCTGCTGCCGCCGCCGCCTCTGCTGCTGCTGCTCTGCTGCTGCGGCTGTGGGGGGGAAGTGGCGGCTGCACGCGCCGCAGCCGCCACACACCTCTACGTGGCGGTACGCGCTGCTGCTGCTGCCTCAGCTGCTGCGATCTCACGTGGTGGGTGGAGTACGCGGACGGCGAACGGCCGTCTCCAACAGGTCCCAGAAGATCTGCTGCAACGGTGACTCTCACTGCTGCTGCTCTGTTGCGTCTCTGCTACGCAGCTCAGTGAGAACTGTCTCACTGCTCTGATACCAAGAGAAAGTGCGTAGAAGCTTCCTAGCAACACGGCCGCTGACCGGGCGTCAGTGCCTAGTCAGACGGTGACGACAGTCACAGGTCGTACACACAGCGGCAAGGGTTTGGCTAGGAGACACAAGTCAAAGTGTCAGAATGCTTCAATATAGCATATGCAGAGAGAAATGACAACTGACAGGTCCAGGGCATAAATACCTGCCGCGGCGCACGGCGGGTGTCGCACGCGGCAGTCCAAGAGCTGTCCTAAAACCGGCCCAAAACCACTGTTTTGGCCGTAACTCTGCGCACACATGTCAGAATCCTACGCCGTCTGAACCTAGACGTGCAGAATCAAAAGACCCACGCAACGACTGGTCACATGCATGCATCCATCGACGGACAGCAGGTATATAATGCAAAAACATGCAAATGGGGCTCATGCCCAGTCCGCCGAAAGGCGCCTGCAAGACGTAGGAGTCACAGCAAGGAGTCCCGGTGACATCTGGGGCTCTGGAACAGTGGTCGGTCAGCTCCAGACGGGTAGTCTGCCGCCTGTCGTCGCGCCGGTGTCACCAGGGCCGCCTGCCTCAGGGATCTGCACGAGTATGGACAGGACCGAGTGGTCACAGTAAACTGTACAGGAACGGCACAAAGCACAACAGGTCTGTGGAGTCCAAATGTTGGATCAGACATAGACATAGACATGTGACCTGCTTACTCACACTGTGAGTGAATACTCTCAGTGTTTTGCTGAGTCTACTAGAGTCTCTACCTGTGCATGGCACACAACTAGCATTCTTATGCCAAGGATCGTTTTGGAACGGGTTGGGACTCCGATTTTGCTGCTCCATACAATTTACACAGCAATTCGTCTTCACTGTGGACAAAAGCCTGGACGACTCTCACTCGCTGTGAAGACGGCTCACAGTTACTAGAGTGTAACCTGCTTACTCACACAGTGAGCGAAACTGCGGATCTCATCATCACGCTGCCTAATACTGGCTCGTTTTCAGAGGCGCCGCGGTACAAATCCAGCAAGAAGTGGACCCCGTTATGGCACACCACCTTTTCAGTCTTGCTAACGCCAGTTGTGCATTGTGTTTCTAGCTCTTTGGCTGTTTGAAAACGATCAAAATATTCTGGGCTGCACCTGGAGTGATTTATTTGTCAAGTCCTCTGGCACGGACATCCCTTCAGATGTGAAAAGCTCATGGAAGCTCATGGAAGCCCATGGAAGCTCATAACCAAGCACCGTAGCATTCCCGGGATTGTGCCTCGGGAAGCTCATAACCGGCAGCGGGAATGTGTCTACAAAGCAATCTGCCTCGGTAACCTGCTGCTGATGGCCCATACACAATGCCGGGTTGTAATGGGTCCCACTTGCAAACCCCCTCTGCTGTGCAGCGAGCGACTGGCACATTTAGGCCCTAGTTCACGCCATTACTGTACCCCATCGTTTTCATGGCAATGTATTGTGGAATGTCCTAGCTTACGACGATGAAGAGGCCCAGCGTTACAGTCACGGCACCCCTCCTTGACGCCTCTAGAAGAAGAGCAAGAGCCTCTCCGCCTCCTAACCACACACGTGTCGTGTGAGACAGCACGCATTTGCTGCGTGCTACAGCAAACAACGCTGCAGTCACCCAGAAGAAAAAAAGAAGAACTTCTTGGACATTTTGTGAGGTGCTGGAAGAAAAGACGTTTTCCCATGACCACACACCTCGTGTGAGACAGCATGCATTTGCAGCGTGCTGCAGAAAATAACAATGCCAGAGCCACCCTCCCTTGCCGTCCCAGATGCCAAAATCGGGGAGCCTTTCCAGCCCCTCCTTCCCATACCCCACCC
>SZWC01013826.1:11285-30794 GCA_023375785.1 Penium margaritaceum
ACACACACACACACACACACACACACACACACACACTCTCCCTCCCCCGCTCTCTCTCCCTCTCTCTTTCTCTCTTTCCATCTGTCACGCTCTCTTTCTTAAAATCTCTGTCCCCAATAAGAACATATAAAATACTTGAAAATTCAGATGAATTATTGCACGTTTTTCCATGTTTTGTTTGCGTTTACAGAGTTATTTTCAGAGGAGACAGAACTCAACTTAATTAATGACCTACAACTGTCCATATGTTTTTGTAACTATTTGTTTAGTAGTGTCTCCACCGTTTTCTAGCTAGCCGACCTAATCACAGAATTTTGTGACCTAGAAGTTGGCCCACAATCATCAGTGACGGCCGGCAAGATTATCAAACGTCGCTGGTTCTTGTCGGCGGTTGTCGTCCACCATAAGCCCTTAGGACCCCCCCTAGTGCGAGGCAAAGTGTGTATAGTCCAGTGCACTCGATTTACATTGAAAAGTGCACATATCTTACACTGAGTGCCCCATTCTTTGAATGCAATGTTTTCTGTGGTTTGCGACATTTGATTCATGTGATTGTGTAGGTTCCAATGCTAAAACGAACATACAATTAACAACGGTCAGCATAAGGTAAACCAAGAAAGACAAGGACTGCAACTGTATCTCAAAATCCTTGAATGTCATTTTAAGGGAGGTCCTGTTTGGACTAGTCTTCAAGCTTGAAGCCAACATAACTCCGACGACGTCGACAGCCACAATTCCAGCACAAAATCTTGACGCAGTAATGGAGCAACGATGGATGCCTGCCGATGGTACTATCTTGACGTCGATAAGAGGATATTCTTCAAACGTTATCAATTTCATTCGATCAAAACATCAATTCGAAGACATTCATCAGTTTTTGGAGTCTTTGAAAAGGCTGAGTGTCGCAAAAGTTTCTACTTGTCAATGCAATAGTAAAGTAATTGTTTTTTTTTTTTGCGTCGGCAAAGAGGTGACAACTGAACCTGGGCCGCACTAAGGGCATCGATCGAAAACAAATAGGACCCATCAAGGGTAGTCTATTGTGGGTTCCGAGGATAATGTTCCGTCATCAACGTTTTTCAGCCTTGGATAGCCCTGTCACCGCCATCTTCATTTGGAGTGAGAAACTGTTTAGATCTCTTAAATGAAGCGATGGGTTCCGACATTTCAGGGCATGCTTTCGGTCGAAATTCAAGATAGTTTTTACAACCTTATCTCAATTCAACTGGCATCCTTAACCTGCTTTCCTTCACCGATGTTCGCGATAGATCTGATTTTGCTTCAAAATGATCGCAAACAGGACCCCATTTCATCAATCCTCTATCTCGAAATGCGATTTGGCCGTTGACGGCTCGGGACCCTCACACACCAGGCAGGCCGGGTTTCAAACTTCACAACACACAGGTTTGTTTTTCCTTGAAGTCTCTCAACAATCACAAACAACGAGGGTTTGTTTTGAAAAAAGAAGTATTTTTCCGATACGTGCTTTCACTGCAGTTAATGTCGGTCTCACACTGAGTGTGTGATAAGTGCACTTCCACGCTCATTTCGAGTACACTCTCCACATACACTACTCCCGTACACTGGGGGTCTTTCTAGAGCATCTTGCAAGTACTGGAGCGACGATACATTTGAACCATCTAGGAAACAATTTTATGGCAGTATTCCGCTGTTAAGTATGACATGGACAGGGGCACATAGTGACTATTTAACAACGACCCCAAACTCAATTATACAAGCGGACGATCCAGATAGCAAGGGCGTGGTAGGTGTTTGTAGGACATCAATTTCATTGCATCAGCATATACCCAAGGAAAAACAAAAAGGACATTTGTACGCTGTGAATATTGCTACATGTACTAGCCTAAATAAGCCGAAGAAAAGAGCACTGTAGCTGCATCAAAAGTTTTTTCCAGTGGTAAGAGAATAACATCCCTTCAAACACTGAATTTTTGGAACAAAACAATGAAAACATTTTTAACAAACGTTTGTGTCCAAATACAACGACCACACGTTACATTTTCTCTATATTTTTTTGTGAATAACATGAAGATATTCTTCTATAATGTAGTCCTTAAAAAACAGAAGCTTCTATCAGAAACCGGGGTGCGGTTCCAACGTGGCCCAACAGGTCTTCTGTGCTCACAGCTATGTTTTGTGTGGGTGATTCTGTGTCTAAGAGTGAGCTTTCTTGTCGCCCCATGTTATGTTTCTTGCAGTTGAAGACAAATGTGAGACAGTCACTTTTGCGAAGGGAGTAACGCAATTTTGCATTTTTTAACATGGACATGATCTGAACATTTGTAAGGCTAGTCATGATCCCTCCAACGCACCAAACCGTGCGCGATTTGGATCACCGTAGCTCCCGCTACATCAGCCAAATCGCAGTACCCCAAATCAGCCGCTCAGTCGGCGGCCCACACCACGTCATCCGCTGAGGCACCCTCACACATCAAGGACCCATCAAACCGCCATTTCGGAGGCGCAGATGTTCCTACGCGTAGTGGCGGCGCTCCTCGTGCCTTTGGGGTCTGTTTTGATGAATTAATCATCAAGTTTGGTGATGGGAATTGATGTGGGTCAAAACCTGTTTGCGGACCTCCAGTCGGAATTTTGACCAAGTCCCCGAGTAACAAAGTGTCCTACTGAGTTTCGAACTCCAAGCCAGGATTTTGGCCCTCAGTAACAAACTGCACTCCTGAAATCCGGCAGTTCATCCACCGGACGTCTCGGCAGATCTTCCGGAGAAAAATCCCCAGATGGCATTTTGTCACTTGTTCCGGTCAATTACTCACAGGAAGTGGAACCGCGGCCAGCTCCAACAGCCGCCGCGCACACCCCAACTTTGGAAGCCCATATCTCCCTCGTTGCTAGTCCGATTCCGGTGAAACAACTTCCACCGGATTAAGCAAGTTGTCAAAGTTTTGGGGCAAACCTCCATTCTTGAATCCAAGCAATCATCGATTCTCCAGATCCATTTACAAGAACTTTCCTCTCTCTGGCGGCTCGTCGGCGCCTCCCAACGCCGCACTTGAGCATGCAAAGGGGCAATCTTCAACATTCTCCCCTTTCCACCTGCCATGCCCGCTGCTCCTGCTTTATCTCACTCATCTTCCGCTGCATCCTCAAGCCCATCGTAGCTGGTCATCCCAAGTCCGGCCACGCTCAATGCGTGCCAGTCGACAGGTTGCGCTTTGATCAAGCAATCCACAAGCATGTTGTGCGTGCTGCAGTGCTGCAGCACCACCCGCCCCTTTTGAACCATGTCCCATGCGTAGTGATGATGCACGTCAATGTGCTTTGTCCTCCTGTGCTACGTCGGGTTGTTGGTCATCAAGATTGAGTCGGTGTTGTCCTCTTGCACCACCGTAGGCTCGTACCGCGGCACGCCCAGCTCCCCTAGCAACCTGCGGAGCCACACCGCCTCCTTGACTGCCTCGGCCAGCGCAATGCACTCTGCTTCCATTGTGAAGGTGGCGATGCAGTCTTGTTTTCTGCTACACCACGAGACTGCTGTACCAGCGAGGAAGAACACGTAGCCGGATGTTAACTTCCGGTTGTTCATATCGTTAGCGTAGTCCGTGTCCGTGTAGCAGACCAGACGCAAAGGGTCCGCCCGTCCCTTTCCTTTGAACCTCAAGTGCGTGTGCCGCATTGCCTGAAGGTAGCGGAGGATGCGCTTAACCGCCTGCCAATGTAGTGGCCCTGGATCGGCCACGTACTTGCTCACTTGGCCCACCACGTAGGCCAGATCTTGCCGAGTCGCCAACATGGCGTACATGAGGCTGCCCACCGCCGGTTGGTAGGGCATCCCTGCCATATCCTCCCACTCTTCTTTTGTTTGCGGCATCATTGCCGCACTCACTTTAGAGTTCATGGAGACCGGACTGCCAACTGGTTTGCAGTCCTCCATGCTGTACCGCTTGAGCACCTCGGCCACGTATTTGGCCCGTCCCAGCTCAAGCGTGCGTGCCCTCCGGTTCCGCGTAATGCTCACGTGCAGGTAGTACTCCAGCTCCCCCAAGTCCGACATCTGGAATCTGTTGCTTAGCTGCTCTTTCAGCCGTTGTAGACTCGGCAGATCCGTTGAGCACAAAATCAGGTCGTCCACATATAGTGCGACGATTTGATGGAGCTTTTTGTCGCACCGCACATCCACGCTGTGATCCGCCTCACAACGCTTGAAGCCGAGTTGTGCCATGAAGTTGTCCATCTGTTGGTACCAGCATCTGGGCAATTGTTTTAGCCCATACAAGGACTTCTGTTGCTTACACACGTTGCCGTTAGGTGCCTCCACCCCCTCTGGCACCTCCATGTACATCTCTTTGTCTATGATGCCATTGAGGAAGGCCATCTTTACATCTATTTGGTGGAGTTCCATGTCCTTCGTGGCCTCCACTACAAGGATCGCTTAGATGCTTGTGAACTTGACAACGAGAGCGAACGTCTCATCGTAGTATTCGCCCTTACGTTGTGCGTATCCCTTCGCCACCAGCCGCGCCTTGTGTTTTTCAACCACACCTTCCTTTGTGAACTTGGTCTTAAAGATCCACTTTGAGCCGATGACCTTGGCATCTTTCGGCCTGCTAACCATTTCCCACGTATCATTTCCCGTGATGGATGCCAGCTCCGATTTGATGGCTGCATCCCATTAATCCTTTTTAAGCCGTGCAAGCACCTCTCGTACATTAGTCGGCTCCGTTGATGCAGCCAGCATGCACCACGTCATACCAATCCATCGACCCGTGCTTGCATCGAAGCGCTTCCCCGCTTTTTGCTGCCTCCCGCTGCGGCGCGATAGTTTTGGTGGTGCACTGTTGCTCTTTTGCGATCCCTCCGACTCAGCACGCTTTGATGAATCATCGACAAGACGTCTCCCCAAGGATCTCTCCCGCTCTGGTAAAACATTGCCCAAACGACCGGCACGTCCGGTGGATTTTCCACCAACGCCTCATGCGCATTTTGCCAAGAGTGCGCGTCTTGGCACCCTCGGTGCCTCATCCGTCGGATCCTTCCGGTGGATCTCCTCATCAGCTTAATCATCATCGGAGTCCTCCACATCGGCTTCCACCGCTGGTGCACCTTCGAGCTTTGATGGCACACCTTCAACTTTGGCGTCCGCCGGCTCCTTCTCATAGTCAAGGACCTGGAACCACTCCCCCGTCTCTGGAGAGTCCACAACGCCCGTGTCATCGTTGCTGATGTAGCTCTGCTACTCGTCAAACTCGACGTCTTGGCTGCGGATTACCTCCTCCTTGCGCATGTCGTAGAGCCTATACGCCTTATCCACACTATCATACCCAAGGAAGAGATACGAATTTGCCCGCGAATCAAGCTTGTTGTTGCGCCTTTGCGCAGCGTACACCATCGCACGCGCCTTCCACCCGAACACTTTCAGGTGTGCCACACTTGGCTTGCGCTTGCTCTAAACCTCCTGTAGTGTCTTCTAGCTGCTCTTCCCCTTCAGCACTGCTGTAGGAGTGAGGTTGATGGTGTACTTTGCCGTACGTACAGCTTTTGCCCAGAAGCTTCGTGGCAATTCCGCATCCACCAACATGGTCCTTACCATGCTCAGCAGCGTCTGGTTTGCTCACTCCGCCATGCCACTTGACTGAGGCAAATAAGGCGTAGTTTGTTGCCATTTTATGCCCTACTGCTTCATCCACCTGCTAGAGCCCAGATACTCTCTGCCGTTGTCACTATGTAGTGCTCTGATTTTCCAGTCAGTCTGCCTCTCCACCGCGGCGACATACTCCTTCAACCGATCCTGGACCTTGCCTTTCCGCTTCATGAAGTACACGTAGAGTTTTTTGCTGCAGTCATCAATGAAGGTTACGATGTAATACGCACCGCTCTTTCACGCCGTCGTGAATGGTCCGCACACGTCGTTGTGTTTGACCTCCAACAGGTCCGAGGTGCGATTCACATTCTCGTTGAACGGTTTGCGCCACGCCTTGCCCAAAATGCAAGGCTCGCACTTTTTGTGCTTTGTTACATCTGGTGCTTCTTCCGCACCGTCCATGACGAGGCCGCATACCAGCTCGCGCCTCCCATCTCCTTCACGACTACGAGTGAGGAATGCCTCATTCGTCGGTACCAGAGCTCCAGATCAGCTCCCCCTCCTTTGGCCAGGTTGACGGTGCATTCTTACGAGTCTGCTGAATCTGTCGCCGCGAGGATCACCTTGGTCTCCACGATGTAGAGGCTAAGCCTCCTGCACGGGCTCACCGCCATCATCCTTCCGCACGACTGCCCCTCTTCTCCTGAAAAGCACCTCGTAACCCTTGTCACTAAGGGAACTAACACTTACAATGTCAGCCAAGCCAGGTACGTGCTGCACGTCCTTGATGACGCGCTGCACCCAATTTCTGCCAACCACCACCTCCACGTCCACGTCTCCTTGGCCAGCCGCCGGCTCGACCTTGTCGTTCAGGGCCACCATGGATTTGTTGGACTTGGTGTAGTTCATGAACCCAACCTTCTCGACCTGGGTATGCTCCTCCGCTTCGGAGTCAAGGCATCGCCGGTTGGCCTTCTTGAGGTAGTGGTTTTGAATGCCGTTGAGGAGCGCCTTCTTGCCTTTGGCGTCTTTGCCACCGGCCTTTGCCTCCTCGGTGCACTCATGGGCCCAGTGGCCCTCCTTGCTGCAATTTTGGCACGCACCCTTCTTGGCGCCTTTCTTGCCGCCGCCATGTCCGCCACCTCCCTTGGCCCCGCTTCCGCCACCACGCGTTTTGGTGAAGAGGGCCGATGAGGACAACAAGGACTCCCCGCAGCTCCGTTGGTATGCCTCGTTGCGGATGTACTCTTCGACCGCGCCATAGGTGAGCTTGTCCTCTGCACATCCTCCGAAGACTGTAATATGAGGGCTCCAACTGTCAAGAAGGGCCATGAGGAGGGCCATCGCCTGCAGCTGCGTGCCGATCCTACAACATTGCACTTTGAGGCGATCGACTCGATCTGCTGCATGACGGTGATGACATCATCTCCCCCCTCTATTCTCACTACCAGGAGTCGCTACATTTTGAACATTCTGTTCGCCAGCGACTTGGATTGATGGATTGCACAAAGTTTTATCCAAACTACGGCTGCTAGCTTGTAGCCTTGGAAGTAGCCTCACTGCGACTCGGCCATCCCAGACACCAGCAGCATGAGCGCCTCCATGTTCTTCTTTGCAAAGGTATCCTTTTGCACTTCCATTGCCGTCACTTCATCGAGGACTTCCGTTCCCTTCATGACCTCCAGCAGCCCCTTATGCGCGAGGTGTACCTGAAAGTGCCACCTCCATAGCCCGTAGCCAGGGCCTTCAGCATACTTCTGGATGGGCACCGTCTCATTCTGCGCCATTTACGCAGTCTTCAACCCCGGAACCTCAGAGCTTGACGGCGATGTCGTCATTGACTACAATCCCGTCTGCTGTGAAAGCCGTGAGCAATTTGTAGACCGGTCAGAGCTGTGGGCCCATAACCCTTTGTCAAAAACAAGGGTGCGGTTCCAACGTGGCCCGACGGGTCCTATGTGCTCACGGCTATGTTTTGTGCGGGTGGATTTGAGTCTAAGCGTGAGTTTTCTCTTCGCCCCACGCTATGTTTTTGGCAGTTGAAGACAAATGTGAGACAGTCACTTTCGCGAAGGGAGGACCACGATTTTGCATTTCTTTTTAACATGGATATGACCTGAACATTTGTAGGACTAGTCATGAGCTCTATAATGCATGAACCTGTGTGCAATTCGGATTACTGTAGCTCCCGCTACGTCAGCCGAAGCAGAGCACCCCAAGTCAGCCGCTCAGTTGGCGGTGCACACCATGTCGCCCGCCGAGACGCCCTCACACATCAAGGACCCATCAAAACGCCATTCTGGAGGCGCAGATGTCCCTACGCATAGTTGCGGCGCCCCTCGCGCCTTTGGGGTCTGTTTCGAGCAGTTAATCATCGAGTTTGGTGATAGGGATTGATGTGGGTCAAAACTTGTTCGCGGACCTCCAGACGGAATTTTGACCAAGTCCTCGAGTAACAAACTGTACTATTGAGTTTCGAACTCCGAGCCAGGATTTTGGCCTAGTCCCTCAGTAACAAACTACTCTCCTGAAATCTGACGGATCATCCACCAGACGTCTTGGCGGATCTTTTGGA
This sequence comes from Penium margaritaceum, assembly GCA_023375785.1. NCBI lineage: Eukaryota > Viridiplantae > Streptophyta > Zygnematophyceae > Desmidiales > Peniaceae > Penium > Penium margaritaceum. The sequence goes on from SZWC01013826.1 coordinate 19,421, forward strand.
GCAAAATCCCCAGATGGCATTTTGTTACGCGCTCCGGTCAATCATTCACCGGAAGTCGAACCGCGGCCGGCTCCCAGAGCCGCCGCGCACATCCCAGCTTTGGAAGCCCATATCTCCCTTGTTACTGGTCCGATTCTGGTGAAACAACTTCTAGCGGATCTAGCAACTTGTCAACATACAGGGACAATCCTTGTTTTTAGGATTTGAGTAATGATCAAGTCTCCAGATCCATTGACAAGGAATTTCCTCTCTCTGGCGGCTCGTCGGCGCTTCCCAGCGTCGCACTTGGGCATGCAGAGGGGCAATCTTCAACAATTCCATATGATAAATGTGGAGCCCCCAATTACAAAAACAGTTCTGATGTATTACACTTGCTCCATAAGTTAAGATCCTTCCTCGTGAGAGAATTCCTTGTACAAGACAAAAGTCAAGGTTTGAAAGGACACATGAGAGAAAGTAGTGTGTTGAGTGCACTATCAGTGTATTTTTGTGTGAGGACCAAGTGCACTCACCACATACACTAAGTCCATGCACTGAAGTCCATTCGAAGAATAGAAGGTTCTGGCCATATGAGACAAGATAGCAGATTCGGTTGGTCATATGAGACTAGTCAGCACACTGAATGCTCTCTCAGTGTATTTTATATGGCAAGTGAGAGCACTTGCCATACACAGCAGCCCCACGCACTGAGGTTCTTCCGAAAAAGAGAATTGTTTTCCCATATAGGACAAAAAGGAGGATTTTCTTTAACATGTAAGACAAATGAGCGGATTGAGCGAACTTTTAGTGTACGTTTATATGGTGCTTGATTGCACTTGACACATGCACTAACCCCACACACCAGAGTCCTTCCTAAGAAGAGATTTTTCAAGCCATATAGGACAAATGTACTCTTCTCATACACTATGGAAAGAGTGCAAGGATTAGTATAAGCTACTCCCTTGTAAGAGAGCACACTCAAGGCACACACTAGAAAACTAGTGTGTGAAAAGGCCTACATTAACCATACCTCATGGAGTCCACACAACATTCATCCGCTGTCCTACCAGGCACCTTAACTCCCCAGTCTGCCTTCGTGTCGTATACTCCCTTCGTATACTGCCTTCGTGTCGTATACTCCCGCAGTTCAAGCCAACTGCGAGATACCATCCACCTTGACCGCTGTGTCTCAGTGGATAGCATCCATGCCCGAGGATCGCAACCACATTCCCCTCACGTCTCGCATCCATAACACTCAATGCAACATCCGTGACGCGTATCGTGGACATTATGTGGACTTGACTGCCTTCGCTAGTACAAGCACACCGTACAATGTCATGTCGCTCGTGGGCAATGACCGTGCTGCTTATGTTCGCGGTGAGCATGTGCAAGTCCCAGCGTACCCTTCCCGCTACGTTCAAGCTGGAATTGCACCTCCACCCGCAACTTGGAAGCGTCCAACACTGCCTAAACTGCCCGACCTCGATCATAGAGCGGTGGACAAGCCGACAACTTCGACAATGAGCGCCATGGGACCAGACCGTAACACAAGTTGGCCGCCCGGCCGCATGGTGTGGAATGCCGAGCGTGATGTGGCGCTCGTGCGCATGGCCGTGGACCATGCACCAACATTCCGCAACACCGTCGGCTGGCTCAGCAAGTTGTACGACTACATCGCGGCCATGCTTGCCGAGGAGTTCGGGTTTGAAAAAGACTTCATAAAGAGGTACATGGTACGTTCTAGGATGTCAATTCTGATAGGCATATGGAAGCATGCTCAAACCTTGATTGGTCTTAGTGGGAGTGCTTTGAATAGGAGCACATCGATGACTGAGCTTACGACCGAGAAGTGGGAGGATGTTTGGAAGTTGAATGTTGAGCAGGCTCGTTTGGAGGGTAAGATATCACCATGGTATGATTTAGCAACCAAAATGTTTGCGCCAGACAAGGCATGCGGTGCGAACATGCTATCAAGTGAGCAGGTAGCCCCCGAAACTCCAGACGACATGGGGGACGTGCCCACCGATGAAGAGGCCCGCAAGGTGAAGAGGAGGATTGGGAGTGCCACCTTGAGAAGGTGGACAAAATGGTGCGGGGTACCGCAAAGATGGAGTGATTTATTATGGACGACGGTCCAAAAACAACTTATGGGCTTGCGGTGCGCATGGTGAATGCGGACAGCAACGTGCATGCTTCTCACAAGTTAGCGCTTCTAGATGCGTTCAATGTGAATGAAGCCGCAATTGAGGACTACGCGCATTCAGCCGGCAAGTTACGTGCATAGGTTGTAACTCGCACTTTTGGCTATGATCCTTCCACGAATGTGGGCAACAAACGTGGGTCAAAGGAAGTGGAAGAGAGGGAGGGGGATGGCGCAGGGTTAGCCCCTCATGAGACAATTGATGATTACTGTTGAAAGTGCATGTCATTTACATGCCCATATCTGATACATGTACCATGTCCTCATTTTGCCAGGCCAAAAAAACGGACCACATATCATTTGCAATGCGATCACACAACTCCCGCATTGTGGCATCTCCATAATGCCTTCCCCTCCCGGGTTGTTGTCTTGGCGCCACTCACGCCAAAGACATGTTCATGTCTTCCTCCTCGTTGTCAAGTGCTTGATGTTGCTGGATGAGGTTATGCATAATGAAACAAGATTGCATGAAGCCGGATTGGAACCTAGTGTTGTGGCATGGAATTCCTCGTAGAATATGGAAACGACCCTTGGTGCTTTCCCTTGGTGGGAAAGCACCAAACTCCGAGAGATGGTAACGTCTCCCACGGAATGGCGGCATAAGGCCGAAGCCTTCAGGAAATGCGGCATCTGCCAAGTAAAACTTGTTAGGTGGTAGCCTGAAACCACTAGCTAGTGAAGCATTGAACACACGAGAATCATGGGCGGAGCCCTCCCACCCCACCAATGTGAAAGTAAACCACAAATACGTGTCACATGCTGCAAGGACAATTTGAGTTACCCTGCTATGTCGATTGATGTATGCACCTCGTCTTAGAGCAGGGACAATGAAGGGAATGTGAGTTCCATCAATTGCACCAATGCAATTTGAAAACCATGGCATGAAATCACGACGGCTGGCCCAAGTTGTTGATGGCGAGTCACCTTAACGTGGTTGCCGAAGGACAATGCTTTCCAACGACAACACGACTGAAACAACTTCACCTAGCACATGATGAACCGTTGCTGCGCGACGTTGAAAATGCTCGACATACTCATGCACCGACATTGCATGAATAACACACATGAGCCAAATGAAGATTTTCTCTTGGATGGGAATGTTGCTGTCATGAATGTGGGTGTTGTCAGTGATGTATGCAACAATGGTAAGCCACATGGCTTGGAGCATGCACGTGACGTTGAAGATGCGCATCAAGTGGCCATGGATCAGTTCTCGGAGCCACGGGTAGGCACTCAAAGACCCGGTATGCATTGGGCGGCGTACAAACCGTGTCTCCAACATGCGTAGAATCTTTGCTTGACACTCCAGAATGGTAAGCAAAATACACATGTGTAGGCAAACCACTCGACGGATGATGGCCTAGCGGGTGGAGGCACGACGAGAGGCAAAATCCATGGTGTCTTGGTATGGGAAGCACGTGAGGGTAGTGCGCGAGGTGTCGCAAAGTCCTGCCTTTGAACACGACACTTAGTATTCGGTCGACTGCGAGCGACACGGGCTCATGGCCGTTGTCCCACACTTGGATTCGTATCCGTTGGAACGACTCCGCCAGGGTTCGGGCTGACCGGTCTCGCGTCCGAAACAGGTAAGTTGTATAAAAAAATGACGTTGCCAACAAAGTGCGGGAAAGACATAGGAAAACATCCTTATTCCGCTACACCCACTATTTGGGCTTCCAAATTTATCCTGGCCATTTCTCGCACATTTTGGATACGGTACTCACTTTTACAAAGAAATGTGTGCTACACCCGCGTTTCTCGAAGCGCCTGAGATCATGCATCACGGACCCACTATTGCAAACAAGTTAACGTTACACGGTTTCCATACGCATTAGTTACACAACTGTGGGTATCCGAAAAATAATTTTTTGTTTTTGAGCGAATCTACTCACCATTTCTACAACCCACGAATAGATGCCCGACTCAAGTGCCTTTTTGGTGTCTCCAACCTAAGCACTAGTTTCTACAGAACAAATATGTTTAAAAATGAACCTTTGTTCCCTACTTTCTTTCATGCTTTCAATAAGGGGCTCTAACTTTGGAACGATCGCCGAAAGCATGACGTGTGTCACATGCTAGAACAAACATCACATTGCTTCCTTGCCAGAAATACAGAGGTGATGCCGAACGTGCCATGATGTTGCGTACTACGGGCGATGCCGTCGACCTCGTCAACACGTAGACGGAATCTAATCGTAACATATCTCGATGACACGATATGTTGCCAGGTGGACGTTGTCTTTTCTCGTCCACATGCGAACGGCGCCAACTGGCGGATATTTCAATTACAGACGACATGCTATCACCATCATTTGCTCGAAGCTGACGTGCCTCCCCTCGTTGGAGGCTATGACCCAGGTGTATGATAGGATTAATAGTTTTTGTCACCACTCCGTATGTCTTCACACCGCATGCATGGGGCGCGACAGTTTTTGTCATGGTAAGTCGGCCGACCGCCATGTGATGTGGACGTTCACTCTCGTCCTCCGTAGAGGTCATGAGCGTTGAGCCATTGTTGATGTGTACTCGACATATACTTCCTATGTCGCTGCTTCATCGCAACGGGCCTCTATCTCCGGGATAACCCTCCTCCTCGCACTAACTATGGATGGGTTTTCTAAGTGCAGAAGGTGGGTACGACGCATGTTAGGACGTAAGACATACATTGTTACACCCACTGTTGGCCAAGATGGCCGCCTTTGGAGGCCACTTTGGCCTCCAAGATGGAAGCCAAGATGGACTTTTTACGCCACTGGAGGCGACAGCCCAGACGACGACGACGATGATCCTCTCGAGGTCCTCGTCTCCCGCTACCACCCTAAGTCATCCTTCCTTTGGACTGAGGGGGAGGAATACCAGTGGACCAGTCACGTTAATGTTGTGGAGCGGATGACTCTGCACTCCCCAGACCGTGTGGAAGAGCGCATGATGCGACTTGGACGCAGTCAGCGTGTTCGTCTGTCTCGTGGTTACCGTGCGGGTGGGTTGAAACCACCTTGTATATACACATGGCCTCCTCTCCGACGGGGTCGGACCTATGTCAAAGTATAATGTTCGCTAGCCAACCTACACCAGTATCTCGTGTGCTTGTTTTCCATACATGTGTCCGAAATCTTTCTGTCCATGTCCCTTATGCAGGGTCGTGTGACGAGGAGGCGCCCCCCCCGCCAGAGAAGACTAGCGGAGATGTCGAAGGCGCTCCTGCTCGTGCACGCAAATGCAAAGAAAGATGCACGGATTTCCCAGGTGGGCGAGCCTTTCGCAACATGGAGGCTTGTCACGAAGCCGTCGAAGAATAAGCAGTCAATAACGGCATGACAGTCTCCTGTGTCCGCAATGAGCCAACTCACTGAGAAACTGCTAGGAAGCTTCCTAGCCTTGCTGCTGCTGACGTGGCGACACTGTCCAGTCAGCTGATGCACTAGCAAGCAGGCAGGTGCAAGAAACAGCAAGGATCAGGCTAGGGAGACGCGCAAAGTCTCATAAGCTTCAATAGCTTAGTAAATGCAGAGAGAGATGACAACTGACAGGTCCAGGGCATAAATACCTGCTGCGGCGCACGGCGGGTGTCGCACGCGGCAGTCCAAGAGCTGTCCTAAAACCGGCCCAAAATCACTCTTTTGGCCTTAACTCTGCGCACTCATGTCAGAATCCTACGCCGTTTGAACCTAGACGTGCAGAATCAAAAGACGCACGCAACGACTGGTCACATGCATGCATCCATCGACGGACAGCGAGTATATAATGCAAAATCATGCAAATGGGCCTCATGCCCGGTCCGCCGAAAGGCGCCTGCAAGATGTAGAAGTCACAGCAAGGAGTCCCGGTGACATCTGGGGCTCTGGAACAGTGGTCGGTCAGCTCCGGACGAGTAGTCCGCCGCCTGTTGTTGCGCCGGTGTCACCAGGGCCGCCTGCCTCAGGGATCTGCACGAGTATGGACACGGTCGCGTGGTCACAGTAAACTGTACAGGAACGGCACAAAGCACAACACTCCCCCATGGCCCGATGGTACGCATGTCCATATGCGTGCAGCACTGGTACAACCACATAGTGAGTGACACAGACAGATGAGACGGCAACGTACATCCCACACTCAACCACTGTCACGCACAGGGCGAAGCCCAACAGAACGAATGGCCACCAGGAACTTTCCGCGTGCAAGTGCCTTCGTCAAGAAATCAGCTCGTTGCAAGTCAGTGCCAACCCACATGATGGAGATCACGCGTCGCTCCACCAAATCACGAACAAAGTGATGCTCAACCCCAATGTGCTTCGTGCGAGCATGAAAAACACCAGAGTTCTCCGCAATGGCGAGAGCACTCTGGTTGTCGCAACGTAGCACAATGGCGGGTACTGACTTCCCAAGATCAAGAAACAAGCGCTGAAGCAAGAATACCTCAGCAGCCCCTGCCCCCAAAGCCACATACTCTGCCTCCGACGAGCTACGTGCGATGCAACCCTGCTTTCCGCTTCGCCAAGACAAAGCGGTACCACCGAGCAGAAACACGTAGCCATTGCGACTGCGCCCGTCGGGACTCCAAGCCCAATCGCTGTCAGTCTAGCCGTCAAGGACCACCGAACACTACCGACGAAAGCAGAGTCCGAGATACGGCGTGGAAACCACGTACCGTACCACTCGCACAGCCGCGTGAAGAGCTCTCGCACGTGGAGCCTGCGAGAACTGAGCGAGGAGGTTGACGGCGAACGCGATGTCGGGACGCGTGGTCGTGGCCAGGTACATCAGAGATCCGATAAGACGGAGGTACAAGGTCACGTCCACTGTCTCCCCCAGCTGTGTAGGGTCATCCACCTTCAGGGCATCCTGCCCATCAGGTGTGATGGGTGTGGAAGCAGTGGGCACTGTACCAAGGAGATCGCTAAAACGCTCCCCCACGACTCGTGCATATCTGGCCTGATGGAGCAGCAGTGTCCGGTGTCTGCAATCACGTACAATCTCCATACCGAGAAACACCGATGCAAGACCGAGGTCCTTCATCCTGTAGGCGGTCTGCAGGACAGCCTTGGCCTCCTTCACGGCCTCCAGGGACGGAGACGCAATCAGAAGGTCATCAACATAGACCAGGATGGCGGTGAGACGCTCGGGTGTCGGCAGGATGAACAGCGAGGGGTCAGCCTTGTTCTGTACGTATCCTACACGAATCAAGGTGCCTGTGATCTCCCGGTTCCAACACCGTGGAGATTGCTTGAGGTCGTACAAGGACTTGCGCAAGCGCCAGACCTTGTCACCGTCCTCAAAGCCTGGTGGCTGAGCCACGTAGATCTCCTCATCCAGAGAGCCATGGAGGAACGCGTTGTTCGCATCCATCTGGTGTAGTTCCCAGTCATGCTGAGCCACTACACCGAACAGAGCTTGAGCTGAGGTCATGCGGCCGACAGGGGCAAAGGTGTCAGTGTAGTCAACTCTCTCAATCTGAGAGAACCCCTTGACGACCAAGCGGGCCTTGTAGCGTTCCAGTGAGCCATCAGGCTTCACTTTCTTGCGAAAGACCCACTTGACCTGAATCGCCTTACTCCCGGGGGGAAGATCGACCAGCTCATAGACTCTGTGCTCTCGGATAGCACGAAGCTCATCCTCGCAAGCAGCTCGCCAGGCATCAGAATCCTGAGATGAGAGAGCCTCCCTCAATGTGCCCGGATCAGGGGCCAGAGAGGGGGAATTCTGCGTGGCAAGTCCAGATGCCACAGTGTCAGGCCTGACAGCCACGAGGTCAGTTGCTGCCTCACAGGCGATATGGAACTCGCGAGTGACCAGATCGTGCCCGATGGGGTACGCTGGGTGTACCTCTGTAAGCTCAGTGCGGGCACTCAGGCCTAGGGCCTTTGTGCCTGGATCACCGCTCGCGATGCTGCGAGTGGGGCGCCTGGGTCCGGGACCCGACACCCGCTGAGCTCCGGAATCCAGTGGTCGAAGGCGACCACCGGGCTCACGCGAGTAACCGGAGGTCGAGGGACGTGCACCAGGCGCAGAGACGGGCACGTCCACAGGGTCAGGGACAACCGCAGCAGGTGAGGACTGAGACGAGGCAGCCGGGGATGCCGTGCGAGGAGACGCGTGTGTGGGGGACCCAGAGCTAGGGGTGCCAGCGGGTAAGACCGGCCCGGACACTAAAAGAGTGTCAGTCGAAGCAGGGACAGGCGTGGGCTGGACTTGATCAGACGCCTGAGCAGGGGTGCTAGCACAGACAGGTAGTGATGCAAGAGGAGGCGTGAGGGCCGTGGTGCCTGTAGGGTGTGACGTGGGCAGCACAGGCGATATCTCGGGGCCAACGGCAATGATAGCCGGGTCGTCAAGTGCTGGAGACCGAGAGGGGGCTCGAGCAGACCCATCAGCCTGGCGACCAGCGGTCGACAGCGAAGAAATCTCCCCCATCCGCCGAGAACCCTCACACGAAGGGACGTGGGCGGCAGAGAGGGCTATGATGGAAGTCAGATCACGGTAAGTGAGTGACTCAAAAAACAGCGCGTCCCGAGACTCGATGACACAACGACGAGTGGGGTCCCAGAAGCGCCAGGCCTTCGACCGCGGGGAGATACCATGAGAAACTACTAGGAAGCTTCCTAGCCTTGCTGCTGCTGACGTGGCGACACTGTCCAGTCAGGTGATGCACTAGCAAGCAGGCAGGTGCAAGAAACAGCAAGGATCAGGCCAGGGAGACGCGCAAAGTCTCATAAGCTTCAATAGCTTAGTAAATGCAGAGAGAGATGAAAATTGACAGGTCCAGGGCATAAATACCTGCTGCGGCGCACGGCGGGTGTCGCACGCGGCAGTCCAAGAGCTGTCCTAAAACCGGCCCAAAATCACTATTTTGGCCGTAACTCTGCGCACACATGTCAGAATCCTACGCCGTCTGAACCTAGACGTGCAGAATCAAAAGACGCACGCAACGACTGGTCACATGCATGCATCCATTGACGGACAGCGAGCATATAATGCAAAATCATGCAAATGGGCCTCATGCCCGGCCCGCCGAAAGGCGCCTGCAAGACGTAGAAGTCACAACAAGGAGTCCCGGTGACATCTGGGGCTCTGGAACAATTGTCGGTCAGCTCCGGACGAGTAGTCCGCCGCCTGTCGTCGCGCCGGTGTCACCAGGGCCGCCTGCCTCAGGGATCTGCACGAGTATGGACACGGCCGAGTGGTCACAGTAAACTGTACAGGAACGGCACAAAGCACAACACTCGCCTCGACGTCCGCTGCGAACTGTTGGGAAAAGACCCACTAGAGTTGGTCGACGAGCGGGCAACCATTGTTGAAAGTGTGCTTGAGCAACAAGTGACATGTGTTGAGTGCATGGGGTGCAGTTGCAAGACCCTGACTTCGAACATGCACGGGAAACCGATGACGGGACAGCCGTGGTTCGCAGAGGTTGCTTGGAGGGCACTACGTCGCAATTCAAATGCTTGCATTCGCATGTTCAAATTTCAACTTTCAGCCGAAAACGAAAGATCACTGTGAAGCTGACGGATTGAAGAAAACATATTTTCAACACCCCTTTTCATTACAGGCTTCTTTCAACCACTGAATTGGTAGTGCGGTTCGGGATTCGTTCAGCTGTTTTAGAACGGATGCATCCTTGAAGGTACAATACTAGGAGATGAAACCGTAATCAAGCGGGTAAAAAACTTTTGACAATTCGCAATTGTCTCGCACTTTCGCAAAATGTCGCTTTACTACGCGAGCTTTCGTTCCCGTACACGTCACTTCGCAGCATCGATTTCTGGCCGCCAAGTCATCGATGAATAGTGGGCTTCGGTACGATATGTTTAAATCTATCGACGGGGTTTTGAGCGGGAACCATGGATAGTTAGAACCAATCATCGATCAACGGTCATCTGGCGAGAGAGATGAGCGATGATTGGTCCATCTTTCACTGGTCGTGAAACCGCCTTTTTCAGCGATTCTCGTTGCGAGGTACCCACCAGGTCACGTTGTACCTTTGACACGCATGAGGGCATGTCATGCACGTGTGCGTATCATGTGCGAAGGCTTGTGAGATCTGTAGTAAAAAATTCCAGATTTTGACTCTCAGAAGCTAGGAGCGATGAGTTGCGTCTTTATCGTTCCTGGCTCAAAATGTGCTTGACGGCATTGCTCTTGCATCGATAAATTCTGTGCATTCAATCTACGCCAGACCCAAGTTCTAAGCGATTATATCGATGGAATTCAACTGTTCCAGACGCGTGAAACCCAAGATTTCTTCATCGATGAGGAAAATCGAGGGAAATCTATTCTAGACACTCGCAAAGAAAAAAGCGCGTATGAGAATTCTTCGACAATCCTCGCGTGCGGTCGGCTCTTCGCCACCCGCCAAAAAATCCTCGCCAGGATAGTTGAAATCTATTACGTACCGGTGCCCTGAATTCAGCGACAACCGAACGCGGCAGAGAGCTGGAGAGAAAAATTGTGAAGAGAAAGGTGAAAATGGAATTACTAGTGTACCGTGGCAGCTGCCTGTCGCCTGTTTCCCAAAGGTGACGTCAGCGGGTACACCATGTCGCGCGGTAGTTAGACGGAGGTGACGTAGAGCACAGGAGTCTGGGACGGTGGAACAAGAAGGGGTGAGGGAGTAGCAAGGGAGGAAACCGAGAGGCACGTTGGAGGGCAGAGGGGGGCGACATGGAGTTGCGCGCGTGGTTGGAGCGAGCCAGGGAGATAGACGACAGGGACGTGGCGGCGGTGGAGGCGGCGCTGTGCGGCGGCGATCCGCGAGGCCTCGACGCGTACCTGGACGACCTGCAGCGGCGGTACGGGCAGCAGGGCGGCGCGGTGCAGTGCAGCGCCGTGTGGACGACGGGGGCCATCGCGTACCGGTGCCGGGACTGCCAGGCTGGCGACTCGAGGTGAGTGTGTGGTTGCTGGATGGATGGATGGATGAATTCAGTCGAGACGTTCTGCAAGAGGTGAGTGTGTGGTTGCTGGATGGATGGATGGATAAATTGAGTCGAGACGTTCTGCAAGAGGTGTGTGTGTGGTTGAGGTGAGTGTGTGGTTGAGGTGAGTGTGTGGTTGAGGTGAGTGTGTGGTTGAGGTGAGCGTGTGGTCGCTGGATGGATGGATGGATGGATGGATGGATGGATGGATGGATGGATGGATGGATGGATGGATGGATGGATGGATGGATGGATGGATGGATGGATGGATGGATGGATGGATGGATGGATGGATGGATGG